>JAQZBX010049832.1:0-19821 GCA_029593785.1 Cabassous unicinctus
TTTTGTTTTGATATCTTGGATTGTGCCATTCATCACCATCATATCTATTATCTTTTTATGTATGTTTACAATTTCTTCAGTATATTCTCCCAGTGTCTTCTTAATATCCTTAATCTCTTCCTTCATTTCATTAAGCTGGTCCATGATATTTGTTTGGACAGCTTTGATTAGTTGTTCAATGCTCTGCATCTCTTCCTGGTTTTCAGTTTGTTCTTTGTTCTGGTCCATACCTTCCTGTTTCTTAGTATAGTTTGCAATTTTTTGTTACCCTCTGATCATCATTCATCTTGATGGGCTCATTCAGGTGATTAGCTTCTCTCACTGCTCTAGAGTTTTGTTTAGCTGCTTGTTTTGTGTGTTTTAAGTTTTCTCTTTGACAGTTTGTTCTTCTTGTTCTACTTCCTTACTGTTTTCTATGTTCTTTTGAAGGAAAAAGATTAGAGACAGAGAAATAGAGAGAAGTCAGAAAAGAAAAAGGATAATAGAAATAAAAATAATAGTTAGAAGAGGAGCCATATAAGACTTAGTAAAATGATTATTTAGCTCATGCAAGCAGTGTAAAGTAATGGGAATAAAAGAGTGGTGTACCTACAATGAACTGGGAAACCAAATAGAGAAAAATATTTATAATGTTTTAAAAGACCAGAATGATGAGGAGAGAGAGAAAGAGAAAAAGAAGGACAGAAAGAAAAAAATTCATAAAAAAAGGAAACAGAATAGACAAGATAGAAATCAAAATCATTGAACTTGAGGACTAATTAACAAAGGTGGAATGTAAACTCTGCAACAGAAAGCAGAAGATAGAAATATGAAGAAAGGAAAAGAGATAACATTGTTAGACAAAATCAGTTTACACAGTAAATGGGAAATCAAGGAAAGAGAAGCACAGCAAAGAAGAAACAAGTTAGCCGCACCTAATTTTAAAAAAGTGGAAGGGCAGGAAAGAGGAAAGAAAAGCAAGAAACCAAACAACAACCAAAAAACAAAACAAACATACATGCAAACAGTCAAACAAAGCTAAGGAAGAACAGTGTACCTTCTTAGTCCCTTGTGGATCCTCTCAGGCTGCCTGTGTTCATCAATCAATTACCCTGAAGGCTTCTCTTTGCAGGTTTTGAGGTGGGTTTTAGTGAGTAAACTGAGGTAAAAAATTTTTAAGTAAAATTTTTTTTTTGGAAAAATAAGGGACCCAAAAGAAGCTAATACAAATATAATTTCTGTTTTCCCTGTCCTATGGTATCAGCTGTATGTTAGATTTCCGTGTGGATCACTACTTGTAGAGGAGTCAGGAATCAAACCAGGGACCTCATAAATTCATAGCAGCAATTCTTCCACTGAGCTACACGTCCCACTGGGTCAGCCAGCTCTTCGGAAAGCTATTAAGTCACTTTCCTCTGGGCAGATTTTATTCTCTTGGGCAGTTGGATTCAGCAGGTGGTATGAGCAGATACCTCCTCCCCTCTCCTGGTCAGGTTGAGGTCCCTTTTGGAATTCAAATGGGACCCTGATGATAGAATACACCACACTGAAATGATTTTTCAAGCCTCTTCTAGACCAACCCCTCCTCCCAGGGGACCCTAAATAGGCTCTTGAAAACTTATTAAGGGCTTCCCACTGCCTGACTGCCTTAGGGGAGTTGAAATTCTGATAGTCCTCAGTATGGAACTGTTAAATTTGCTGACTCTGTGCTCTCTCAAACCAAGCCTCTGTATCCCAGGGTGGTTAGGTAAATCAGGCTTCCTCAGCAGTTTTGCCTCTCCCCTCTGCCTGGTGCCTGTACTAGACCACCCCCTCCTCCCTGGGGACACTGAATAGGCACTTGAAAACTAATTAAGTACTTCCCACTGCCTGACTTTCTTGAGGAAGTTGAAATTCTGATAGTCTTCAGCATGTAACTATTAAATTGATTGACTCTGACCTCTCTCAACCCAAGCCTCTGTATCCTAGGATGGTTAGGTAAATCAGGCTTTCTCAGAAGATTTACAACTTCCCTTAGTCTGGTGCCACTTCAAGATGGCTTGTGTGCTCCCCAAAGCTCCAAGGGGTCCAGGAAATCAAACCCACTGAAAGAAAACCCTTCTCTGCCCCCTACCAGCATCTTCCCACTCTTGGAGAATGCTCCTCTCACTGGGTGACCAGTGGGAGTTGGGGCTTTCCTTGTCTCTTTATCCTGTTGGTAGGGCTTGGCTGTCTGTGATCTCCATGGGACTGAAATTCATGGTTTTACCTTGAGCAATCTTTCTCCCTGTCCAGCTCCCTCCATTTCAATGACCTGAAGGCTCCCACTCCATGGGCTTCCAGAACAGCTCACTCAGGCTGAATTCTGTCCCCAATCTGCTGTCCC
The DNA here is from genome assembly GCA_029593785.1 of Cabassous unicinctus. Lineage (NCBI taxonomy): Eukaryota > Metazoa > Chordata > Mammalia > Cingulata > Chlamyphoridae > Cabassous > Cabassous unicinctus. The sequence continues at coordinate 2,345 of JAQZBX010049832.1, forward strand.
CTGTGAGTGAAATGGTGAGTGCCCACCTAAACTGATGCCATCTTGTCTCTCTATCTTCTTATTGTAAATTAAAGTAACACTACTGTGGTATGCAACAATCCCAAATATTGCTAGTTTGTTGCAGGAAATTAATATCCAGTTATGTCACTGCTATCTTATTTTAGAACTTGCTAAGACTTTCTTTAGTATCTCTTTAAGCAAATCAAGCCAGCCTATATTCCCTTCCTTTAGAAAAGCCAACAATGGACTTTTGCAGTGCTCCCCCAAGGCTGTATGAATAACCGCAATCATCTGTCCTGGCCTGTTGGCAAAGAATCTAACTCTGTGGAATAAATCTGTGTCTGTAACCCTATGATGATCAATAATGGAGTTTGTTGTATTGCTGAAATACTGAAGGCCTTTCATCCCTCATTTAGCTCAGATATTAAAACAATTTTATGTGTTAATCAGGAAAGCCATGGTTATAGGAGGACCTCCAGTAAGCTGTTTGAATAAAGGAAGGTGTAAAGAAAGCAATAACATAGGCTCAAGTAGTAAGAAGGTGGACCTTGACTTATCCTGTGAATTGGATATGGTCAGTATCAATATCGGCTTTGGGTGGGGTTGTGGCAAAGGCAACATCCTAAACAAATACCCCTTGGGTTTTGGTCACAATTGTGGGAAGGGGCCAAAAGTACATTATAACTGCTTAGAAAGGTAACTATGTGCAGCCTACCAAGCCCTGTTGAAAGAGAAGTGTTTAACCAGTAGTATACAGTCACTCTGAAGGCTGCCATCCTTATCCAGGGATAGATTGCAGATATTGGAAACAAGACAGAAACAATGGACTGTGGTAGAGAGATCTGTGGAAAGACATCTGGGATGCCTGCCAGCATCAGCAGGTAACTGTCATGTCCTAACCCACTCCTCTAACGCCCTTCTTGGGACTGCTGAGACAGATGCCTTCATGAAGATCCAGAGCCATGCCATTGAAACCTGAGAAGAAGCAGAGTGGCTCCACCAGAAAGGCAAACATTGTGGCTACCAGATCTTAGGGTGCCTAGCAGCAATTCCAACTACCTGTCACTCACCAACAGCTCATGGACATCATTCTTGAATGTCCTTCATGCTCACTCCAATGACTGAGACATCAGTCCCCTCTTGCTTTTGCAAGGGGAAGGTATGCTTTCACTGCTGCAGACACTGCAATGAGATACTTGTTACTGAAACTTTACAACAATGGACTAAGTTTAAATTCAGTGCTGTGGACTGTGACCGCAGATCCAGTTTAGATGTTAACAGCAGGACCAATGCACATATTGAGATTACAAGTTGAAGTGCTGCTCCACAACTCAAATGGGGAGTAATAATATTTGTTGTTGCTTATGCCTCAAACTATTCAAGTTGGGGAAAATGAGGTCATTTTGATCATGCCACTGGCCTATATGGCATCACTGGTTGGGAATCTTAAGCTCATGGTAAATGAGAGTTTATTCATTGAATGTCTGCTAATTGGACATATCATTTGTAGCGTAATCTACTGTATTTATACATTATGTATAAAATGCTTGAATACTAATCTAAGCTGTAATGATGTAACACATTGTGTACTTAAGTGATTTGATGACTTTTAAGTCACACATAAATGTATAATTTTGAATGTATATGTAAATCTCTTGTTTTAAGTTTGAACAATCCTGGGACCAAGTGCATTGGGAAAAATTTACTGAGTATTGTTCAACCTAAAAGTGAAACATCATGCAGGAAACTTTGTTAATTAGCAAACCAATGTCTTGCTAGTCAGCACTTTTCATATTTCAGAAGGAATGATGAGAACTAGAACAGTGGGCACATTGGGGGATTTTTGTAACAAATAAGAACAGATGCAGTGCATTCTGGGGAGTGTTGTGTTCCTCCCTGGGAAAGGTGGCCACTTTTCAGGGACTGGTGCATAAACCTTGAAATGTACTGCCCAGAGAGTGTTGTGTTCCTCTCTGGGAAGGCTGGCCACTTCCTCAGGAATTGATGAAGTACTCACAAGTTGACATCTATAGTATTGAGATCATAGATTATGAGTGCAATAAAAGGGACTGCCCCTGGTCAGGCCAATTGAACTCTCTGGGAGAGTGTGATCTGCACAGGAATTTTCAATCAAGACTCCAGTATTGGCTGCTGATTCAAGACTTCCCAACCTAGAGCTATATGTTGGTGAGTTTGTATATAAGACTGCTCTATTTTTCTGTCATGTTGTGACTCTCTGCAATATTGACTTAATCTTTTGATTGATTGATTTATTCTTGTTTCTCACTCTAATTGTCAGTATAGACTTATTAAATTAGATATGCATATAGGTATTTATAGTGCATCCAATAGGGACTCTGGCCAGAGGTGGGTGAAGCATGTTGGTGTGTTCCCCAGTTTGATGAGCATGTGAATGTATGTATGCATATGATGAGTGATTGGGATATAGCATTCGTACCCCTGTTTATAAACAATCCTTTGCTTATTTCATATTCTTTCAATTATTAACAAATGTTCACTAACTAACTATATATATATGCATATATATGTTATACATATGTTGTACATATATATATATACATATATATATGTTTATGTATATGTATATTACATCCATCCAGGACTGTGGCTGGAGGTGGGCCATGTATGTCAGTGTGTCCCCCGGTTTGGTGAACTTATATCTATATGTATGTATATCATGAAGGATTATGATGCAGCAGTTGGACCCCGGTTTGTAGACAATCCTTTGCCTATTTTATATTCTCCCAATTATTAACAGAAGTCTAATAAAATAAAGAAATATATGTCTGTGTATTACTTCCTTATACTTGAGTTAATTAAGTCATCATATCAATCTCTATACACATATATAGAACAAAGTAGGAGAAAAGCATTTTATGTAGCAGAACATATGCTTCCTTGGCTTGTGGCTTCTTATATCTGTTCTCATTCTGGAAGAAGTTTACTCACTTGTTACTTTATCTTGTGGCTTTTTTGAGGTAAGTCATTATTTAGCAAACTATTAGAACTGAGCAGGGAACCAGAAGTGAGAACAAAATTATGAAACTTCCATAATGATGGCAGAGTGGGAGATCCAGTCCTAAGTAACTTCTAAAACAACTAAAAAATGGGCAGGAAATGTCCAGAACAGCTATCATTAAAGCCCAAAGACCAGAAGAACATGGTATGGCATCCAGGCAAGGGTGGAAGGAATTATCTGATAAAAATGGTAAAGAATCCCATACAAGAATTAATGCAAAATGGACCAAATACCTAAATGTATAGCCAGGGCCATAGAAGTACTAGAAGAAAATGTAGGGACACATTTTAAAGACCTTGTGGTAGGACATGGTTTCTTAGACCTTACATCAAAATCACAAATTATGAAAGAAAAAATAGATAAATGGGACCTCCTAAAAATTTAACACTTTTACATGACAAAGGACTTTGTCAAAAGGGTGAATAGACAGCCAACCCAATGGGAGAAAACACTTAGAAATCATATATCCAATAAGGGTTTGATATCCATGATATATAGGCAGATACTACAACTCAACAATAAAAAGAAAAATTCGTAATTAAACATAGGTCAAAAAGCTTGAATAGACATTTGTCCAATGAAAAACACAAATTGCAAAACAAAAACAAACAAAAAACCACTTGACAAAATGTTCATCACTACCAATTAGGGAACTGCAAATGGAAACTACAATGAGATATCATTTCACACCTATTAGAATGGCCACTATTAAAAGGAAAAAGAATACTTTTACCCCATTGGTGGAAATGTAGAATGGTACAAGCACTGTGGTGGACTGTTTAGCAGTTCCCAAAATAGTTGAATATAGAATTGCCATGGGACCCAGCAATACCACTTTTGAGTATACATCCAGAAGAACATCAAAGCTCACTGAGGCTTGCAGAGGCATTATACACAATTGCCAAAAGTTGGAAACAACCCAGGTGTCCATCAACTGATGAATGGATAAAAAAAGGGTGGTGCTTTCACACAATGAAATATTATGCAGCTTTAAGATGAAATGAAGTTTTAAACATATGACAACATGGATGAATGTGGAGGACATTATATTGAGTGAAGCAAGCCAGACACAAAAGGACAAATATTGCATGACTGCAATGTTATGAACTAAATATAATGTGTAATCTCATAGAGTTAATAACTTGAATATGGGCCACTAGAAAATAGAATGACATTAGAGAATGGAAAGCTGAGTGTTAACTTGTGCAGAATTGGTAAAAATGAAGTGGTTTAAGCTTTAGAAATGAATAGAAAAGGTGAAAGCCCAACTTAATATGTGTTACTATCAGTGCTCTCATGTGGGTATGAAATGAGTTTAAAGGGAAAGTCCAAGGTCATGTATATTAATAAAAGGAAAGCTAAAAAAATGTAACATGGTACTATATAACATAGTAAAACCACATGTGAAATATGATTATCAGTAAGATTGCATATGTAAGATTGTTTTTCTTTGAAATTGAACAAATGTATCTTAACACCACAAGATATTAATATCAGAGAAAAAAAAACCATGCTAAGTGAAAGAACCAGAAACAAAGTACTACATATTTTATGATTCCATTTATATAAAATGCAAATATATATCAATTTATAAAGATGAAATTAGGTTAGTAATTATGTAGGGCTGGGTAAGGACTACTAAGGGGTGTGGAGTTTTTCTTTTTGAAGTAATAAAGTTTTTCTAAAAATTTTTTGTCATGGTGAATGCACAATACTGTGATTATACTATAAAGCCATTGATTATAAACTTTGAATGGGTCTTATGGTGTATGTATGCATTTCAATAAAACTGCTTAATAAATAAATAATTGTGCAAGAATAGCCAGAAATAGCAGTTAAGTACAGCAGAAAAGCATAGAGAGATTGTGAGATGAAAATTTTTTTCTGTTTGCTTTTTATTATTATTGTAATAATGAAAATGCTCTAATGATGCATTAGAGGTGATGATTGCACAATTATGTGATTATACCAAATACCATTGATTGTACACTTTGGATGACTTCTGTGCCTTACTAATATATATCAATAAAATTGATTCATTAAAATATATGGTAAAGAACTGTAATTGCTCTCTTCATGTGGTGGCTACAAGTGCCTAACCTCCAATTTCATGGCAGGTCATCGCAGTGTCCAGATCCTAGCTAGCTGTCACTGACAGAAAGGAACATAAAAATCTTATTCCCCAAGAACAGGTGTGGGCACAGTCAATCACATATCATGGCTTTTGATTATCAAATTCAAATCACTGGGTGCTGGCTCTGAAGGAAGCTATTATTTCAACCTTCTCTGGACTTAGGTGGTGGCAGGCAATGTTTCAACTCTCACTGGGCAGGAGCAGAGGCAGAGACAGGAGGGTTTAAACATGCAATGCTTCCTCAGAGCTGCAGGGGACAGTTAGCTGCATTTTATCAGCAGGCCAGGAAAGCTCAGCTTTTGGGATCTATCAAATAAGACTTTGGTTCCCTTCCTGTCCCTCTCTACAGGTCACATCTGAACCTGTCTGCAACCACTTCATGGTTCCCTGACCCTGTTTAGGCAGGAAAGAGTGACTGCAGAAAGTCATTCTTGAGGTAACATTCCTATGAGGATTTTTACTTCAGGCAATATCAGCATGAGATATTGAAAGGAGTTTAAAAAACTATAGAGTTGAACAGTCTGGGGCAAAGGCGTGCCAGTTTCAAATACTCAGGAGATGGGGGTCTGTATCCTGGGAAAAAAAGGTGGCAACCAAACACCTGTAAACACTGGAACTCCAAAAAATCTAACAAACATCTCCCAGCACAAGATAGAGTCCGAGAAAGACAGGGAAAGTCCTGAATACTGTGTTTGCTTTGGGCAGACCTTCTTGATAGTAGCACTGAAGCTCAAGAAAATCTCTGTATTATCAACGGCTGGCTCTAAAACCAAGAAAAAGACATCCCAGGATGGAAAGCCCAGAGTTAATATTTTAAATATTAATACATACAGCATCCAAAAAGGAGAACAAGACAAACATAGAAACAGGAATTGTTGGTCCATCCAATGTAGGAAAAAAAACACACGAGTGAAGTAGATGAGAATATGGACCTACTGAATAAAGCCTTTAAAAATTATCTTAAAAATACTCAAGAAGAAGACGGAAATTACTTATAAAGAACTAAAGAATATCAGGAAAACAATAAATAAGCAACATGAGAGTCAAAGTGAAGAGATAGAAATTTTAAAATGTAAAAAAACAATAGTAATGGAGTCGAATACCACAATAATTGATATGAAAAATGCCCAAGAGGGTTTTAGGAGCACATTGTATATGTCAGGGAAAAATATCAGTGAACTTGAAAAGACACTTGAAATGAGTCAGGCTGAGGAGAAGTAAGAGAAAATAAATATTGAAAGGGAAAATAGCTTAAAACATTTATGGGACACCATGAAACATACTATAACATGCAGGATGGGAGTTCCAGAAGGAAAGTAAAGAGAGAAAGAGGCAGGAATGTTCAAAGAAATAATGGCAGAGAACTTCCCAAAGATAGAAAAAGATATGATATGTACATTCAAGAAGCTCAGAAAACACCAAACCAGATAAACATGAAGAAAAATATACTGACAATGTATAGATTACACTAACAAATTACAAAGGACAAAGAGTGAGTTCTGAAAGCTACAAGAGAAAAGCAACATTTTACATATAAGAGAGTCCCGATTAGATTGAGTGCAAATTTCTCATCAGAAATCCTGCAGGCAAGAAGGCAGTGGGGTTAAATACTTAATGTGTGAAGGAAAACATCTACAAGCCAAAAATTTATATCTGGCGATATTCTCTTTGAAAAATGAAGGAGAAATTAAGATTTCCTAAAATAAACAAAAGCTGAGGGAGTTCACCACTAGACCAGCCCCGCATGCAATGCTAAAGGAAGTTCTTCAGAATGAAATGAAAGCTTTATCAAAGCAGCATAAATAATGACCAACAGTAAAGGTAACCATTTAGGTGATTATAAATGTCAGTATTATTATATTATATTGTTTAGTATGTAACTCTACTTACTTCCTACAAGTGCTAAAATCCAAATGCATTAAAAATAATGTTAAACCAAGGCTTTTGTACATATACTGTACAAAGCTATAAGTGAAAACCAGGCACTTACTGGCAGGAGGACAGAGGTTTATAGTATATGTGCATGCTATTGAATTTTAGTAGGTATCAAACCAAAGAAAATTGTTAAATATTTAGTATGTTAAATTTAATCCCAAAGTAACTAGAAGGAAAATAGATGAAAAATATATCCAAATGGAAAGAGAAGACACTCAATATACAACAACACAAGAAATCAAATAAATATGAAAGTAGGCTTAAATGAAAATCAGTAACAAAAAAACATTATGAGACTTAAAAAGGCTAAAGAGCAAAATGACAGAAGAAAGTCTTATATTATCAGTAGTGACTATAAATGTCAATGGAATAAACTCTTTAGTTAAATATCAGAGATTGGCAAAAATGGATTTAAAAGCTTCAACAAACTATATGCTGTGTGCAAGTGACTCATCTTACATTCAAAAAACAAAGAGTTTGAGGATGAAATGATGGGAAAAATATACCATGCAAGTCATAACCAAATGAGAGCTGAGGACACTATTTTAATATAGGATAGAATAGACTTTAAGTAAAAAGAAGATGTGATGGACAAAAAAGGACATTACATATTGATAAATGAGACAATGCAAAAAGCAGGTTTAATGATGTAAATATAAATACACCTACATGCAGAGTTGAAAATTATATGAAGCAAATACTGACAGATTAGGAGGGAGAAATTTATGGTTCTATATTAATGTTAGGAGATTTTAACACACTCACTCTCAATAAGGGAAAGAACATTTAGTGAAAAGACCCATAAGGAAATACAGGACTTGACATCACAGACATATATAGAACATGGCACACAACAAAGAATACACATTCTTCTCAAATGCACATGGATCATTCTCCAGGATAGAATATATTGTGGATCACAAAAACGTCTCAATAAATTAAAAAACATTGAAATCATGTATATTCTCCAGCCACAACAGAAAGAATCTAGAAATAAATAACAGAGGGAGAATGGAGAAATTCACAAGTATGTGGAAATTTCACAATATACATTTAAACAACCAATGAGAGAAAGAGAAAATCAGAAGCATAATTAGGAAATATCTTGAGGTGAATAAAAATGAAAATACAACATACCAAACCTTATAGGACACAATAAAGGCAGCACAGAGTGGGAAATTTATAGCTCTAAATACATTAAAAATGAAGAAAGACTTCAAGTCAGAGACCTAACTCAAACTGGAAGAATGAGAAAAAGAACAAAATAAACCCAAACCAAGTAGAAAGAAGGCCATAATAGAGATCGAAGCAGACACGAATGAAATAGAAAAAAATAAAATCAACAAAACCAAAAGTATATATAAACATCTATATAAAGATGTATAAAATAAACAAACATTTAGCTAGACTGACAAAGAAGAAAAGAGAAAGGATACAAATGAAAACCAGAAATGAAAAGGGGGACATTACTACAATCCCCACTGAAATAAAAAAATTCCAAGCTGATACTATGAACAAGTGTATGCCAATAAATAAGATAATCTAGATGAAAAGGAAAAATCCCTAGAAAGACACAAGCTACCTATATTGACTCAAGAAAAAATAAAAGACCACAATAAAACACAGATTATCTATCTACACTGACTCAAGAACCCAATTACTAATAGAAAGATTAAATACATAATTTTAAAAAACACCCAGCATGGAAAAGCCCAGGTCCACATGGCTTCAAAGGAAAACTTTAACAAACATTCAAAGAAGAACTCTCCAATTCTGCTTAAACTCTTCCAAAAATGGAAGTGGAGGAAATCTCCCTAATTCATATTATGAGGCCAACATCACCCTCATACCAAAGTTATATAAGCATAATACATTAAAACAATAAAGCAATATCTTTTCTGAATATAGTTTCAAATATTCTCACAAATATACTAACAAGCCAAATCCAACAGAACATTAAATGAATTATAAACCATGATCCACTGGTATTAATCCCTGATTATGCAAGTTTGGCTCAACATAAGAAAATCAATTAATGTAATCCACCATACTAGCAGAATGAAATAAAATAACCATATAATCATCTCAATTTGTTCTTGTAAAGACATTTGACAAAATACAGGACCCTTTCTTTTTTACTTTATTTTGAAAGAAGCTTTAGATTACATAGATGTTACATCAAAATATAGGGGGAATATCATATACCTCAAACACTCTCTTTGCCCCACTTTTTTCTCATTAACAGTATCTTTCATTAGTGTGGTACATTTGTTACTTTTGAAAACATACTGAAGCACTGCAACTAGCCATGCTCTATAGTTTACATTGTAGTTTAAACTTTGCATGCTATGATTTTATAGGTTTTGACAAAACGTATAATGACCTGAATCTGTCATTGCACTGTCATGCAGGACAAATCCATGTCCCCAAAATGCCCCATGTTACACCTGTTCTTCCCTCTCCCTCCCCTCAGACTTCTGGTGATCAAAGCCTTTATATATATATATATTCTTCTATTTACAGAATTATAATGTCTACTTTAGTTAATAGTTGCATTTCCCCCTGGTGTTTGTTCAATTTTCAATCTTTAGGATTTGAGAATGGTGATGCACACTCTGTTTCTGATTGAAAGGAGGCTAAGATCCCATAGGACAAATGGCTGGAACTGTCTTGCTTGCAGTTATAGATATTCTGCTTTTTGGAGATGGACATTTTCCTTCATCATCCTTTTGTTAGTTTCATGGATGACTCCAATGAACTGGAGAATGGATGTTGCAACTCTGCTGAGAGTCAGGGCTCAAATGGCATATGAACAGACCAAATTTTTAAGTCTCTGGGACATATATTTATTGAGCACAGTGCTAATTATAGGTTCATATAAAAGGGGCAGGAGAGCCTTGTGTAGGTAAATTATAAATGAGTCTAACTCTTTTACATCGGGGAGCATATATTCCAAGATAAGGTCGACTGACAGGGTGCCAAATTCCTGAGATTGTCTGCCCTGCCTATAGTGCCTAGATGTCTCTCTAGAGTCTTCAGGAGCCCCCTGCTTTAGGCATTGTTGACTGTGGCAGTCAATGAGATCCTCCTGAGATGTGCATAAGTGTAACCTCTGGAATGACCTCCGTACTCACTTTGAAATCTTTTAGCCATAAAACTCATTTGTATTTAATATTTTACCCTTGGTCAAGGTCTTTTTCCAAATGCATCACTAGTTGTGCTTGGTAATAATCCCTCAATGCCAGGGAGGCTCACCCTGGGTGCCATATTCCACACTGGGGGAAGGTAGTGTATTTATATTCTCAGTTTGGCTAAGAGAAAATCTATATTTGAGGAACAAGGTGGCTTTCAGGAGGTAACTCTTAGGTAATATATCATACTAGGCTAAGTTTCAATTTCAGAGGAACAAGGTTCATAAGTACAACCATCAATATCAAGGGCCTGGTATAATGGTCTGTTCTTCACTAAGCAATGCCCATGTACTCAGAGGAATCTTGTCACTCTATTAGAGAATATAGCAGGACTTCCCAGGGTGGAAATTTAATATTATATCAGTTATAGTGTGGGTCTCCATCAACTGAAACCATGCCCCATGACCAGTTGAACTTATTCAATGTCCATAGAGGAATGCCCCATGTGCACTCCTCTCAACACATCCCCCATCACTGACACCCCACAGTGATCCTCCCTGCAACAGTTGTGAACAATACAAACTCCCCCAAAATAAAGCCAAACAAACAAATAAAAATAAAAAAAAATAATAAAAATAACAAATAAACTTAACAAAGTTGTGTCTTTTATCACTAAAAGATCTTTTCTGTACAGTGATGAATTCTTCCATTTGTTCCCTCAGTGTCTTATTTATTTATTTATTTATTTTGCTTTATTTTCAAAGGAGCTTTAGGTTACATAAAGTTAGGGGATTCCCATATATACAACATCCTCCACTCTTCCATTCTCCCTTATTAATTACATCTTACAACAGTATGATACATTTGTTACAATTGATATACAAATATTGAAGCATTGCTACTAACCATTGTCAATGGTTTACATTATGGCTTATATCTTGCACCATACAATTTCATAGGTTTTGACAAAATTTTAAATGGACTGTCTCAGCCATTGCAAGACCATGCAGAGCAATTCCAGTGCCCTCAATTTGCCCCATGTTTCATCTATTCTATTTCCCCCTCTTATCTGAATGTAGGGTAACTTTTAAGTTTCAATTTTTGAAGAATAAGTTTCATAGTTACATGTAATAATATTGAAATCTTGACATATTGATCTGTATTCTTCTATTAGACACTGCCTATGTTATCAAGAGATTATTGCCCCTCTGAGAAGATATCAGGAGTCCCTAAGATGGGAGTTTAATATTTTGTGTTTATCATCTGGGTCTCCACCCATGGAGATAACACACTCTGACAAAATGAACATATTCATATTCCATAGAATCATGCCCCAGGTGTGCCCTATTCTGCATATTCCTCCCCTCTGAAGCCCTACACCAGTAACCCTCCCCTGCCATATTTGACAAAAGAACATTCCCACCATTGTAGTTTTAACCACTGACCTAAATATCTCCAGAGTCCACCTGTCCCTGACTCCAGTACCCCCCACTATTTCATGGATAGTCCAACCCAAACTCCCATCCTACTCCCCCTCACATTCCAGCACCATTGAACCTAATCACATCACTGCACCACTATCACCCCATCCACTGTCCAAGCACACCTTCAACTTTCTCATATGTTTTGCCCATATTGAACATTGGCTCACCACGTGTTACTTACTCCCTTTCTGTCACCTGATAACCTATCTTCCAAATTGTGGGTCTGCTCAATTTGTTTAAGTCATATTAGTGAGATCATGTAATATTTGTCCTTCAATGCCTGGCTTAGTTCATGGAACACTAGGTCTTCAAGATTCATCCATGTTTTCCCATGTGTTAATACTGCACTCCTTCTTACAGTTAAGTAATAGACAATTGTACATATATCCCACAATTTTCTTATCCAGTCACCTGTTGATGCACATTTGGGTTGCTTCCAACTTTTGGCAATAGTGGATAATGACATTGTGAACATTGGTGTGCATATATCTGTTTGTGACCTTGCTTTCAATTCTTCTGGGTATATACCCAGCAGTGGGATTGCTGGATCATATGGCAGATCTATAGTTAGGTTCCTAAGGTACCTCCAAACTTTCCTTTACAATGGCTACACCATTCCACATTCCCTCCTGCAGGGAATGAATGTTCCCATTCCTCCATATCCGCTCCAATACTTATAGTTCTCTGTTTTTTAATACCTGCCACTCTAATAGGTGTAAGATGATATCTCATTTTGTTTTGATTTGCACTTAGTAGCTAGTGATGTTGAGCATTTTTCCAAGTGCTTTTAAGTCATTTGTATTTCTTCTTTGAAGAATTGTCTATTCAAATATATTGCCCATTTTTAAAATTGATTTTTTTGGCTTTTTATTTTCAAGATGTAGGGTTTCTTTATATATTCTAGACATTAGGCCCTTAGCAGATAAGTGGTTCCCAAATAATTTCTCCCATGAGTAGGTTTGCTTTTCACTCTTGATAAACTCCTCTAATGCACAAAAGTTTTTAATTTTGTGGTGGTCCCATTTATATATTTTTTCTTTTATTGCTTATGCTTTGGGTGTAAATTTGATGAAACCATTTCTTAATACAAGATCTCCTAGATGTTTCCCTACATTAACTTCTAGGAGATTTAAGGTCTTGGCTCTTATATTTACATCTTTTCAAACTATATCAAACAGAGCATTAAAAGATTTATAAACTATGATCAAGTGGTATTAATCCCTGATATGCAAGTTTAGTGCAACATAAGAAACTCAACTAATGTAATCTACCATATTGGCAGAATCAAAGAAAATTACAACATGATCATCTCAAACATTGTAGAAAATGCATTTGACAAAATACACAGCCTTTTCCTTTTTTGAGGAGGTAATGGGGATTGAATGTGGGAAGCAGACACTCAACCACTGAGCTACATCTGCTCCTCAGAACCCTTTCTTGATAAAACTTTCAGAACCCTGGGAAGGATGGAAAATTTCCCCAGATGACAAAGATCATAAATGAAAACCCCTCAGCTATCATCTTAATGATGAAAGACTGAAAGGTTTCCAAATGAGATCAGGAAAAATACAAGGATGAACACTGCAATCATTGTTTTATCAACTTTATAATGAAAGTTCTTGCAAGAGCAATTAGGCAAGAAAGAGAATTAAAATCAACCAAATTGGAGAGGAAGAAGTAAAACTTTCCTTATTTGCACATGATATGATCTTATATACAAAAAAATCATGAAAAACCCAAAACAATATTCCTAGAACTAATAAATGAATTCAGCAAAGTGACAGGGAACAATATGAACACCAAAATTCAGTGGCACTACTATACACAAGCAATGAACAATCAGAAGATGAAAGGAAGAAAAGAGAATTCCATTCATAATACAAAATAAGAAAATCAAATATTAAAGAATAAATCTATCAAAGACATAAAGTCCTTGTACACAGAAAAATATGAAACATTGCTAAAAGAAATTTTAAAAGATCTAAATAAATGGAAGGACATTCTGTGTTTATGGGTTGGAAGACTAAATATCATTCTGATGTCAATACTTTCCAAAGTAGTTTATAGATTCAATGCAATCCAATTAAAATTCCAACAACTGCTTTTGCAGAAATGGAAAAGTCAATCATCAAATTTATATAGAATGGTAAGGGTCCCTGAATAGTTAAAGTCATTTGAAAAATAAGAATGAAATTGGAGAACTCATGCTTCCAATCTTAAAATGTATTACAATACCATAGTAATCATAACAGCATGGTAATGGCACAAGGACAGACATAAAGAACAATGGCATCGAATTGAGATCTCAGAAATCAAACATCATATTTCTGATGAGCTGATTTATTTATTTATTTTTACTTTATGTTCAGGAATCATGAGCTTACAAAGCAATCATGCATAACATGCAGAATTCCCATACATCACTCCACCAACAGCACTACATTGTTGTGGAATATTTGCTACAAATTTTGAAAGAAAATCATCAAAATATTATTGTTAACTCTGTTCCATAGCTTATACTTGGTACATTTATCCATAAACCAGCCTTTTATTAATGCCTTGTGTTAGTATTGCATATTTTTTATCCTTTATGAGAGTACAATCTCATATTTGTACTGTTACCAGAGTCCATCATTCACCATATGGTTCACTGTTTTATACAGTCCAATGTCTCATACATGCCAACAAAATTGTACACTCAGGATTGTGGGAAGAGGGTGATGGACTAACAGGCAGAGCTGAATGCTTTCACAAAACCAACAGAGAAAGAGTCAAAAGTTGTCCAAGGGATGTGATTTGGGGGTCAGCTGACCAAGACTGTGCTACACAACTCCCAGGAAGGTGAGGGACAGAGAGATGAAGAAGCCAAAATTGGTTATTGGGGGAGAAGGCAAGATGGCATTGGTTTAGAAGGGCACTCGCTGAGAGCTCCCTGAGGATGTCTGATTGTAGACAGGGTCCTGCCTGGGGGTCTGTGTTGTGGGCACACGGAATGAGAAGCTTGGGACATCTATCTGTGCAGATCAACGGTGTGGACTGATCGGTAGAGATTCATGAGTTTTAAGCCTGCCTGTGGTGGTTAACACAGACGGCTGATCCCCACCTTTAGGAAAAAAGCCGGTTTGAGCCGTGACTCCCACCCAGCAACCGGGTGACAGGGCCTGGTGAGAGGGAGCATTCTTTGAGAGTGGGAAGGCTCTGGCAAAGGGGTGAGAGAGCTTTCCTTTCTGTGGATTTGGCTGCCTGGAACCCCTTGCAGCTTGGGCGAACAAAATAGATGGATTGAATCAACATCCGGCAGAAGGGAGGGGTAAATCTGCTGAGGAAGTTGATTTACCTAGCTGCCCAAGGATAAGGCCCAAACCCTGCCAAGCTGGGGAGAGGGAGCACACTCTGTGAGAGGGAGGGTTCTGACAGAAGGCGGAGAGGGGATTCTTTACCATCAATTTGCCTGCCTGGACACCCTCATAGCTTTGGGGAGCAAATAAGCCAGATTGCAGCAGCATCAGACTGAGGGGAGAGGAGAATCTGCTGAGGCAACCTGATTACCCAGCAACCTGGTGATGCTGAGACTCAGCTCCGGAAGGGGTGGAGTTGGCCATTTTTATCATTCTGCACTGACTAGCCATCAGAGCTTCAGCTCCCCTGGGGAGGTCAGGAAGTGAGAAGTGCTTGATTACTTTCCACAAGCCTGGTTAGGGTCCCCTCAGTGAAGAGGGTGGTCTAGAAGAGGGCTTATTTTGAGTCCTGTGTTTCACTAAAAAAAAAGACAGTCACTTTAAAAAATGAAAAATGATTTCTACTTTTTAATTTAGTTTAATAGCTAAAATCTGCTTCAAAACCTGCAGATAGAACCCTGCAGGGAAATTGATTGATAAACACAAGCAGGCTGAGAGGATCCACAAGGACCCTAATAGGAACACAGTTCCTCCTTAGCTTTGTTTGACTGCTTGCCTGTGTGGTTGTTTGGTTTTTCTCTGTTTATTTGTTTTCTCTTGCTTTTCTTTCCTCTTTCCTCCCCCCTTTCTTTTTCCTTTCATTTTTTTTAAAATTAGGTGCTGCTAGCTTGTCTCTTCTTTGCTGTGCTTCTTCTTCAGTCATTTCCCATTCTCTGTAAATATTGATTTTGTATCCCAAGCTATCTCTTATCCTTTCTTCATCTTTCTGCCTTCTGATTCCTATTTCAGTTCTTATATACCACGCTTTTTTATTTGCCCACAACTTAAGGGTGTCAATTTTTATTCTATTTTGTTTTCTTCCTTTTTTAAAATAATATTAAATTTTTCCTTTCAGCCCTTTCTTTACTCTTTACTCTTTTTCTCCCTCCTCATAATTCTAGCCTTTGAAATCATTATATATATATATTCCTCTACTTGGTTTCCCAGTCCATTGCAGGTACTCCATGGTTTTTCATATTGCTCTACACTGCCTACATGAGTTAAATATTCATTTCAAAAAGACTTATTTGACCCTTCTTCAAACTTTTATCAATTTTACTATTATCCTTCTTCCTTTCTCACATCTTTTGATTCCTCTGGCCCTAATCTTTTGCCTTCAAGGGATCATAGAAAGAAGCAAGGAAATAAAATAAAAAAAAAAAGGTCAAAGAGAAAATTTTACACAAACACAGAACCACCAGCTAAATAAAACTCTACAGCAGAGAGAGAAGCTAATCAACTGAATAAACCCATCAAGATATAATGATGACTAGAGGGAAACAAAAAATAGCAAACCACACTGAGAAACAGGAAGACATGGATCAGTTCAATGAACAAACTGAAAACTAGGAAGTGATGCAGAACATCAAACAACTAATCAAAGCTTTCCAAACAAATGTCATAGACCAACTTAAAGAAGTGAAGGAAGAAATTAAGAATATAAAGAAGACACTGGTAGAACATACTGAAGAAATTGTAAACATACACAAAAAGATAATGGATATGATGGTCATAAATGGCACCATCCAAGAAATCAAAAAGATGCTGGATTCACATAAGAGCAGATTTGAACAGGCAGAAGAAAAAATTAGTGATGTGGAAGACAATACATATGAAATCAAACAGATAGTAGAAAACATAGACAAAAAAATAGAAAAAATTCTGCAGGGACTCACGGATTTAAGCGACAACACAAAGCACACAAACATATGCATTATGGGCATCCTAGAAGGAGAAGAGAAGGAAAAGGGGACAGAAGGAGTGCTGAATGAAATAATGCTGAAAATTACCAACCTTATTGATAGAGAAAGATGTGCAGCTCCAGGAAGCACAGCACACCCCAAACAGTATAAATCCCAACAGGCCAACTCCAAGACATATACTTGTCCAATGCTCAAGACAAAGAGAAAATACTCAAGGCAGCAAGAGAAAAGAGAAGCTTCACATAAAAGGGAAGCACAATAAGATTATGTGCTGATTTCTCATCTGAAACCATGGAAGCAAGAAGACAGTGGTATGACATAGTCAAAGTACTAAAAGAAAAGAACTCCCAGCCATGAATTCTCTATCCAGCAAAACTGGCATTCAAAAATGAGAGAGAGTTCAAAATATTCACAGATAAACAGAAATTAAGACAGTCTGTCAATAGAAACCGCAATTCAAGAAATACTAAAGGAAGTTCTATTAGTTGAAAGGAAAAAACAAGGGAGAGAGAGTTGGAGGAGAGTTTAAGAACAACTAAAAACAAAAAAACAGAAACAAAACAACATATGACATACATTAACCCAAAGAAAAAATGGCTGAAGTAAGAAATTC
>JAQZBX010049833.1:0-19824 GCA_029593785.1 Cabassous unicinctus
CTTTCTTTTGCGTCCTCAAATCTGCTACTATATGATTCCAGTGTATTTTTAATTTCATTTATTGCACCTTTCATTCCCATAAGATCTGCTATTTTTCTTTGTATGCTTTCAAATTCTTCTTTGTGCTCATCCAGTGTCTTCTTAATATCCTTAAACTCTTTGGCCATCTCATTGAATTTATTAAGGAGATTTGTTTGAACATCTATGATTAGTTGTCTCAATTCCTTCACGTCACCTGGAGGCTTATCTTGTTCCTTTAACCGGGCCATATCTTCCTGTTTCTTGGTGTGCATTGTAATTTTTTTGTTGGTGTCTTGGCATCTGGCTTACTAGATGTATTTATTCTGGGTGCAGTTTCTCTCTTTAATTTAGGGCTTCCTTGCCCTTTTCTCACTTGCTGGTTGTGTAGTAGGAGCCAAGGATGTAGTTGGTGCTGCAAGATGTGGAGGCTCAAGCTGCCCTCATTGCCCCAGGGACCCATGGTAGACAGGCGCCCAATCGCTTGAGCCACATCCACCTCCCTGTCTGTGGCTTTTTATTCCTCCATTTATAAAGGACTCTAGTAAGAGGATTAAGACCTGCCCCGAGTCATGCCCTACTGAAGTGGTCTAATCAAAAGGAAGGTCCCTTTACTGAATCTAATCAAAAGGTCCCATCTACAATAGGTTTACATGCACAGGAATGGGTTAGCTTTAAGAACAGGATTTTCTGGGGTCCATGAAAGACTCAAACTACCACACATGGGTTGACTGTGTTTTCTTCTTTCAGAATTCAGGACACTTGGATCATCTCAAACTCATACCCATTAGCAAATTTCATCTCCCACTGGTGCTGTGTAGGCCAGTGCTCTCTGGGAGAACATGGGAGTGTTGGCTTACCTGGTTTGGATGGCTTTATTGCTTCTCTCTCCTAAGATGCTGAAGACCCACTGTGGCAAATCACACCATGCTTATCGACACAGCAACTTTTCTGAAGCAATCATTGAATGTCCTGGTGGAAAATGGACATTTAAAGTGGTTGTGTCCCTGGCCTCTGCTTACATCTCATCCATGTTCCTTTTGCAACATGTTCCATGTTGTCTTCCTCTGAGCATCTCTGAGGCATGCTCCTTGGCTTTCTAGAACCCGGTGTTCACTGTGAAGTGCCCACATATTCCACCTAGATGTGGTCTTGCCTCATTAGCAAGCACATTAATTCTTTAATTCCACCTATATAATATCTGTAGGAAAGGTGTTGCCATGCTTTTGCTAAGATTACCTTAAGGGGAATACTACTCCTATGCCTTTGGGATTCCTAGAAGAGAGCCTCTCTCTTCTCTTTGGTAGAGTTGTTCCTTCTGGTGTCTTGATGATCTGAATCTGCACACCATGCTGTCTGTCCCCTGTGGTTAGGCCCTACTTGGCAATCTTGCTCCTTGCCCCAATAGCTACTTTCTGACATGAGACTCCTCATCTCATTTAGGCAGCCCCTACCAAGATGCAAAGAAGAGATCTGTCATTGGCAATATGTTTTATTTCTTCTTTAAAAATTATTTCCAGGTGAATAAAGTTAGAGAATACAACAAAATACATTTAGTAATTTTAGAGTTGTTTATATACAAATAAGGATATAAATAAGGAAAATAATAAGATTAATACATTATTAAAAAGTCACAATTCAAACAGCAGAGATACTCTCATTAAAAAAATAAGGAAGTGATAATGAATTTTCAAAATTCTAAACAGTGACATTCCATGATGGAGCATCTAAAATACAGTTGCACTATCATAATTTTTTATTGTAGAATGCTTACTGCATGTATTAGTCAGGGTTCTCTCAGGAAACAGAATCAACAGGAGATATCTGTCAATAATATGAGATTTTAAAAGAGTCTCTCACGCGACCGTGGGGATGTACAAGTCCAGGTTCCGCAGGCAGGCTGCAAACCAGGGGCTCCAATGAAAGTCCTTGATGAGTTTCTGGGAGAAGTTGGCTGTCCAAAGACGAGCTGGGAAATTCCTCTGAATGTTGAAATCACTTCCCCTTTTAAGGCATTCAACTGATTGGATAAAAGCATCACCCATTGCTGATGCAATCTCCCTGATTGATGCAGATGTAATCAGCCATCCACGCAGTAAACTCTCTGGTGATCGAAGCCCATAAATGTTCTTGTATTACGATTAGCCCAGTGCTTGCTGGACCTAACACCTGGACACAGTTACCTGGCTGAGTTGACACATTAACCTAACCATCACACTGCACAAGTCACCTATAAATGTTTGTGTTTACCCAGAAAGCTATTTTCTTTCATATCTACAGATGAATCTGTAAACTGTGGAAGGAATTGTAAAAAACCGCAATAAGTTGTAAATAAAACTACTCAATTATACAAAATCAAACATGTTAACTAAAAGTAAACTAAAAAGGTAAAATAAATATCTTTTTTATTTTTAATTGGGTTTTATTTAAAAGGCCCTCTGTCCTTTACCATACCCTTCCTCAATAGTTATTTAAATCCAAGGCTCAGGGTGGTTTTAGGAAGGCTTGTGGTTCTTTTATTTGCAGAACTGGCAGTCATATTTGCAGTATAAATACCTATTTCAATGAACTATCTTCTGATTTTTATGATCTCGATATAAATGTGAACTTTTACTAACCATTATTAAATCTCATGAAAAATAGCTCACTAAGTGATTTTTTTGTTACGTACACTAGAGTAGCTTCAGCATTTAAGTACCAAGGGCAGTGTAACATCGAGCCATATTTGGTAAATCAAGAGGAAAGGCCCCATCTAGCCAAACAGGTGGACTTGCTGGCACAGTTACAGATGCTAGGCTGTGCTTGCCAGACGGTTATAAAAGGGACTCTGTACAACTCTTTTAAAGCTGGAATCTGGAGGAGATGCTGCTATTTTTCCACCAGTTAAAATAATTCCACTCAATACATTCCCCAATAGAGTTTCTGGTCTATTTTAAAGTAGCAACAAAAATAATATTGCTTCTTATTTTAAAAAGAGAACACACAGTGAACATATTTTTATCTCCTGGGGCTTTCATCACACTCTTTGGCAAACATTGCCTTAAATCCTCTGTAGAACAAAGCACAATATAAATAAATAAAATAAAATAAAAAAGTAAAAGTACGCCAAACCATGTGTGGTAGCAGAACTGTCTGCCCTGGCATCAGCAGTCCAACACCAGGCTGCCTTACCAGTTCAAACACAAGACATCTCTGGCTCCATGCACGTGCAGTCGCTATGACAGGAAAAACCACCAGCATCTGTCGAGCTCTGTGTTAGCATTCATCTTTACATACTTATTTCATGAGCCTCCTGGGTTGTGCAGCTCCAAGAGGCCAATCCCCAAATTCTAGGTTGAAGGTTTCATCTTGACCCTTAGGGCGAGGTGCACAAAGAACCACACTTCAGTCCTACTGTGCTCTTTGGGGCGAAAAGGGCATCGCATCCTTCTCACCAGCAGCTGTTAAACTGCATCAAAGCAAGTGACGTCTGTCATCACACTCACACAACCCCATCAACTCTGAGTAGGAGGTGAAATGCAACGGATGAAAAGACCTTCAGGGAGACTCCTTATCAGAAGATGGGAAACCTATTTTCTAAATATGCAAGTCAGATATTCCCCGGATACTGGACATAAAGATAACAGTGCCTTGCATTTATGTAGTACTTTTGCACCCACCAATTCATATGCTGCTAAAAAAAAAAAAATCAAAACAAATGGGAAGCAGATGTATGTACAGGGTCCCAGGTTTGATCCCCGGTACCTCCTAGAACAAACAAACAAGCAAACAAACAAAGGAAAAAACCAACTCTCACTGGGGAGCAAATGTAGCTCAGTGGCTAAGCACCAGCTTCCCATGATCGAGGTCCTGGGTTCAATCCCCAGTACCTTAGGAAATGGGCAAGGCAGTACTGTTCTCCCCATTTTTACAGATGAAGAAGCTGAGGTTCTGTCTGAGGGGTGGGATGACAATGGAGAGCCCACGGGAGGCCAGCAGGTTGAGGATTGGGCTTCTGACCTCTGATTCAGAGCTCATTCCATTCCAGGCACTCCTGTTTGACCTTCTAGTTTGTCTGTCATTTCTGTCGAGGAAGTTTCTAATTTGTCAGATTTTAAAATAATTGCTTGATTGGAGAAGGCTAGAATGAAACTTGAGGCCCTTGTCCTTAGACAGAGAACAGCTCATTTGCATGGACTTTATACCTCCTGATTAGCAGTGCACCTCTCCAAAGCTTAGTACCGCTTGAGCAATTGTGAATTTGTTTTCTAATTGGCTGTTAGATTGGGCTGACCTTGCCTGAACTGAAGAGACAGCCAGCATGTTGTTCCTGAGCCTGTCGGTAACAGGGAAGGATAATAATTAACAAACCAAGTTCTTAGAAAATGCCCTTTCAAGGCTTCCTCTAAATAAATATCCTAATTGGAAAATTAAAAAGATACAACATGCATCAAAATATCTTCTCCAGTGTGAGGAAGATTTAAAAAAAATTGCTAGTTTGCAAAAGTAGCAAATATCAAGGAGTCTTCAAAAGGTAGAGTTAATTTTCTGCAAAAAGGCTATATCATATAAAAATAAAATAAAATAAAATAAAAAAGAATGTGTTGTCCAATGGAAATAATCTGTGACATTAACTCATTTTTAAAATCCAGCCACTCTGGTGTATCCATATAACCAATTGTGCAGCCACCCAAATCAGCTTTTCAAAGACTGCTTGATCACCTGGGAAAATGTATATGCTGTAATATTCAGCTTTTTAAAACTGTATATAAGATGTGATCCCAGGTGTGTGTATGTGTGTGCTTTAAAACAGATGTGGTAAGGAAAAATCTTGAAAAAGAAGAAGAGTAAGCTGTTAATTATCTGGAGGCAATATGATTAGTTCCTTCCTTATACTTTTATATAATATTCAAATATTCCAGACTGCAAATGCATTATCTTAGTAACTGAAAGAAATGGGAATACTATAACTTCTCAGGCAATGGTAGGAAACATTTGTGTGCTTTTTAAGGAAAATGCCAGCAGGATAAAATAACATTCTCTCCTGTCATCAACACCACTGACACCCGTCCACAGGTTCCTGGCAGACACAGAAGCAGCAGTAGAGCTGCTGTTAGAATGGTGAAAGGTGGAAATTGTGTGACCTTTTGTTTTCCTCACCACACCAGTATTCAAAAGAAAATGTTCTTGAAATTGTGCACCTCAAAACAGTGCTCAGAATGATGCTTTAATCACTCTAGATGGTCAGCCCCACACTGTTCTTTGAAGTGACTACGGTGGTTTGTTCTGTTTCAGGTCCAGCAAGTTCCTAGGGCACAGGCCGTCCTATACAGGGACGCAGAGTTCTCAGACTTCTACATCCCATATGTTCCAACACCGTCTCCCTCATCATCACTTCTGGCTGGAGAGTCTGTGACCCCTGGAGTCACTGTGGCAAATCGAAGCTACCACCCACTGCTGATGTCAGGCATTTAACAAATGCTCCTTTTGCGTTCACAAGTTTCTGGCTTTGAGTATTTTGTAGGCTACACACCTGCCTATGACCACATCGGGGGTGTGGAGTGAGGCTGTGTCTGAGCGAGGTGGGCACCAAGGTCCAAGTGCACATGTCTTTGCCTGCCAATGACTTTTCAAGGGTAAAAGATTCCTTAATAACCAAAGCTGGCCTCAACTGCAAGAGGTTGAGATGTATCCTAAAGAATGGGTCTCCCCAGGGAGGTGAAGAGACACACATATAAATCAAAGTCCAGCACCAAAACATTACAAGCTCTAAAAAAAATAAAAGCATTTTGTGAAAAAATAGTAATGAATGCCTGGATACTTTTCAAGTGAAGATGCTAGAAAATAAAATTTTTATGAAGCATGTAAATTAAAAGGATCACGCGGGGTCCAATCAAACCTCAGGTCATTTGGTACATTCCTCAGTCTAAGTAAGCATTGTTTTACAAACCTCCAGAGAAGAAACTTCACTGTCCACTTAAGAAAACATTGCAGAGCTTTACAACACCTGTAGGCAAGAAGCCACCTCCCCACCACCAAATGTGTACCAAATTCTTTCAAGATATAGTTCATGTAATAGGGAAAGAAAAAAATTAAAACATACATCTCAGTATGGGGAAGTTCAAAGACATGATAATTTGGAAGCAGGAAAAAAATCCAATACTATATAGATGATAAGCAGATATTGAAACATTAGAAATATTCATTATTTAAAGACTGGTGGTGTATCTTATTTTGGAAATTCGATTGTATCGTTGGCTCTAATAGTTGTTGGTCTAAAGGATAAATCAAAGGACTTTTGGTCACTGAAGCTTTGCGCTTTGTACTTTGCAAACTGTGCCAATTTGCTCTGTTGTTTGTGTTCTAATTTATCTATTTGGTCCCAAATGTCTTTCTTTCCCTCGGGATTGTTTGGAAGCCCCACTGGGACAGGGACAGGTGTCTGGCACCCCCCAGAGTCAGGCACAGGTATTGCAGATCCTTTCTCACGGTAAGATTTTTTCACCTCCTGGCGAGAGGATGCTTTGTTCTTGCTTGTGTTGGCTTGGTTTTCCTTTGGTTTGTGGTGCGTGACTTGTTCCATCTTCCAGCCATCACTGGGTGCTGGTCTTTGGTAATGCCCGCTTGGACCAGCGGTGGACTTCATTTCTGCTGTACTGCTTCTGGGCTGCTCCACACCATGAGGCACCATGTTCTTTTCCTTTGTCTGTGCTTGCCTCTGAGTAGCAAGGTCTCCTGGTTCCCCTGGGTTCCCAGAAGGTGCTGACTGCTTCTTCTCAGCTTGGGCACCACTTCTCTGAGTTGTGTTATTTACGTTCTTCACCAGCTCCCCTGATAAATGTTCTTGACCTTTCTCAATGTGCTGGCAGGAGTCCATTTCAGCAGGTATCTTTTTGTTCCCTGCCAAATCATTTGATGGCTGTGTCTGAGGCTTTGTAGCAGAGTACAGCATAGCCTTCTGACCCAAAGATGTTATTTTCTTCTTTCCAGAATCATCTTGCTGTTGAGTCTGGTGTAACCTCACATTACTTGAGATATTTTTCTCTTGTTCCTGGTGATTTTTATGACTCCCTAAGTTTGCCAAAGTCGCCTGACTTTCTTCAACTTTATTTACCAAGTTCTTTTCCTCAGGGGCATCAGTCTTGTGCTTGGACAATATACTTGTTGAAAGTAACAGCTGTGTTTGAAGATCCGGATTCTTCTGCTCCTGGGACGCTCTGTTCTCACACTTTACTTCTGTTGATGACAGTAGGGGAAACTGATGGGAACTTTCGGTGTCAAAAGAAAGTTGTTTTCCTGACACAATGCACTTTTCATCCTTTGCCTGTTGATTCAAAGAAGATAATTGCTGCTTGCCAAAACTGTGGCAGGGAGACCCTGCTGCACTACTTTTCTGTGGCATGGAATAATTTGAAGTTATGATTTGAGACTTCAGGTTATTATCCAAAGGATTTCCTTCCATGGCTATGTTATTTCTGCCTTCTAGTGCCGTATTAGTTTTGCTTTCTGCCCATTCACTTGAAACACATAATTGAGGCTTGTCAGACATGAGGTGGCTATTAGCATCTGAGGCTTCATTTGAGTGAATTATCTGGTACTCTGATGGTGAAGACTGGCACTGCTCTGTGTCACTGAAGATACTCCTTTCTGCTGCTCTCCTGTTTTTGTGTTTTGAGGACCCACCTGGTGCCAAGAAATGGTGTTTACTAGGTTCATGAGGGAGATCCTCTCGTACAAGACTATTTCCTTTAGTGGCAAAATGGCTTGATGATGTTCTGTATTCTTCCTTGTCCAAAGTAGTCACCTCCTTGGCCATATTACTTTTAGGGCTTAGAGTGCTACCTGGTGATGGCATCGTATGACTATGGATGCTCCCTACACCTGCCATCTCCTCGAAGGGTTTGATACTTGGTTTGGGTAGTTCCTCTAATGAGGACAGTTTGTTCTTGCCAAAATCATGGTTGGTGCTTCCTTCAGCAAACTCTGTTAATGGTGGCCTTTTACATTCTTCTTGCTCACATAGAATATTCTTGTTCATCATGGTAAAACTCTCAGGCTTCAAACAACCCTTGGATGGTGCTGCTAGCAATGCTGAGACACCCATCGGGTTTCTCTTGTTGGAAGAGGGCAATTGCTGACTGCCAGAGTCAGGGCAGGTATTTCCTCTTAGGCTATTTTTTGATGTTGGGGGATAATTTGATGAGGTACCATTGTTATGTGTTGGTATTTCATTTGAGTCTGGCAATTGATGCTTCTCATCGCTGAGCTCAGAAATATTCTCCCTTGAAATATCATTATGACTCTTGAAAGTATTTGGTTTTTTAAAGCTGCATTTGTTTTCCTTTTCTCCAGTGGAATTTTTTTGAGGTTTTGGCATCAGAACTGTCTCTGGGATATTGTGATCAAAATTATTAATAGCAGCATCTCTTAATGGTGTAGGCTTTGGATCTGCTGGGGACACTTGCTGTGAAGAAGTACTGAGTTTCGCTGGTGTCCCAGAAGGTTTGCTTGGTTTCTCTGTGGCTTGGTTATTCCTTTTATTCTCAGTCATAATGGGAAGTAATGTCTGTGCATTCTCAATCTCATTCTCTCCTTCAAAACCATGAATATAATTATCTTCCCTATTTGGTGCATTTTGCAGAGTGACAGGAGCGGGTGGCATTTCATAAACAACTGGATGTTTGACAGTTATTTGTGGAGGCTCCATGGTAGACTGTGTTCGCCGAGTAGCCTGAACTACTGGGGTGTTAAGCGGTGGGATATGTTCTGGTACTCTCTGTTCTGGGAAATACTTTTGGATGGCAAAGAGGGGATCTCTTTCTGAGTCTGGGATTGCTCTTTCTGTTTCATCCTCTGAACTGCATACAGTCATGGTAATTTCAGGAATTTCCCCTCCTCCCTCACCCAGGGGCCCATGTATTGGGACTGCTTCACTCAAATGAGGAAAATCTCTAAGCGAGCCAGCCTCCCATAACCCCCCAGCAGCGCTACCTGCCCTTTGCAGTTGCACCGTTTTATCACATCCACCTAATCCAGCATTCCCCTGGTTGACTGGGTTGAGGGGAGATAGCGCTGGCATGTGGTCTGGAAGGGCTTTGCTTTCACAGGAAGCAGAGTAGGAGTTTAACTGGGGACGACAATCAGGCCCGGCACTAGGGAAAGCTATTTTCAGAGGTGCAACGTCCTCCAGACCAGCCATCACCTTGGGTGTCAAGGACTGTGTGGGTTTCATTTGTCCTTTGGGCTCTCCACCGAGTAGCCCCTTTCCTGGCATTTTATTCTCATCGGGCTCTATTTCCCCCGTGTTGGAGGACATGCTTGTTTCTCTTCTTGGCATACTTCTAGAACTGGAGTGACTAATCTTAGCGCAGTGCGACAGCCAGCTCCTGGGACTGCAGGCGACAGTGGCGATGCTGAAGGCGGGGACGGGCTCGTCGGTGCAGGCCAGATACCGGGCCAGGGGCGTTCTGATGCAGGTGCTGACCATGGCCGCAGTGTGGAGCACCCGGATTTCTGGCCTGTGCATTTTTTTCCTCTGCAGGTTCTTTTTCTTTCGATCCTCTTTATGGAGCAGCAGCACACCGGCCTCTGAGCAAAGAGAACTGCTTTGTTCAAATTTTTCTTTCAGTTTGGACAGTACTGAGTTCTTCTTGCTGATGATCTTGGGCAAGATGCCACTGGCGGCTTTGGGTCGCCCGGCAGGAGGCTTCTCTCGAGCTTCTTTCTCCTTGGCCTCCTTCTCTTCAGCGGCCAAGAATATCTTCAGAATGTTTTTCACGGTGCTTTTCCCAGTGGGGTGACCCCACCGGGGTTTCTCGTTGGAGAACTTCTCCTCTCCAGGGCTGCTGGCTTTCTCCTTGGTCTTTTCGAGGAGCTTGTTGATGGTTGCGTTCACAAAGCTCCTGCTGGGCCCCTGCTTGTCCTTGAATATCAGCCTGCCTACCTCCCGGGTCTTCTTGATGTAGGGCTCCCGGTTGGTGTTCATGAACTTGGACTGCAGAAGCTGGAACTTTGTGGGTCGCCGGTAGGGTTCCTGGGGCTCAGGCTTGGGGCTCACCTGGTTCTCCTTGCCCTCCTCGGCCCGTTTGGCCTGGGGAGGGCCCTGGCCTCCTGCGTGGTCAGTGACGTAGAGCAGGAGGCTGCTGAGGATGGCACAGACGGCCGGGTCAAGGAGCATTCTGCTCATCTTCTTTTTCAGGGCTAGCTCATCTACAGGCATCTTATTACTGCAAATCTTGTTGTTTTGGGGGCTGCAGAAAGAAAAATTTTAATCATTATGTATTTCAACATTATTTTTTTCCCTTAATATAACATTTCCTATGAGGTAATCCCACTTTGAAATATCCCAAAAAGTCTGGTAAGAATAACATAAGATTGGGAGTCAAGAGACTTGGCTGCTGGTCTGGCTCTGCCACCAGCTCTGGGATGTCAGGGAAGTCTCAGAGCCACTCCAGGCCATTGTTTCCTGATGGCCAAATAGCAATAATTTCTCACTCACTTTTTTTTTTAATAAGGTTTTTGAAAAGTTCACATTAAATAGCTTGTGAAAGCATTTTGAAAAACTAGACCTGCTTTGTATATGTAAGGTATTAAAAACTTTATAAATGGACACATTTTGCTTGTACAAATAGGAATAAAAAGTAAGTAGAAAAATGTACAGTCTCTGTGTGGTTCTGTGAATATCTCTAATTTAAGTATGAAAAAAAATTAACATAGCATTTATATTCTAACTGAATCCCAAAAGCACTCAATCCCTAGAGCAGAGAAAAGATTTTTAAAGTAATCAATAAAATAACCAGGGCTCTGGGTCAGGTTTGGAGTGGGGGAGACCT
This sequence comes from Cabassous unicinctus, assembly GCA_029593785.1. Taxonomy (NCBI): domain Eukaryota; kingdom Metazoa; phylum Chordata; class Mammalia; order Cingulata; family Chlamyphoridae; genus Cabassous; species Cabassous unicinctus. The sequence continues at coordinate 10,830 of JAQZBX010049833.1, forward strand.
CAGCTGGTTTGGTAGGGAAGAAAGACTTTTCTCCCCTAGGCTCACCAGGGACAGAACTAGTTACTGAGCAATGGGTGGTAGTTCTCCCAGCTGCAGGAGGGAGTGGGCATTGCTGCAGGGTGGAGGGGAGGAGGGGAGGAGGGGAGGGGCAGCACCTGGCTTAGACCCTTACAAATGGCTTTCCAGAGAAAGCGGTTGAAGGGAGGCTTGGCGCCCTCAGCCCCCACGCAGCCTGGTCTGAGTGGGACATTTATTAGCAATGCCCTTGTTATTTCCTTCACATCAACCCAGCTTTTGAAGAGGCTGTGACCTTGCAAGGTCCTGTATTGGAGAAATTGTGTCTTTTTTATTTGATGGCATTTACTCAGCCCATGATCGGTTCTAAGAAGTTCTGCAACCAAGTAACATTATATGGGGGGAAAAGAGATCTGCTCTTTAAAGCTGGAGGTTCTCTTTAAAGCTGGAGGTTCTCTCTGTCGATGGATAGAGGGTGGAGCAGCCTTCAGTCTTTTCAGATGGCAATATTGGAAAGATACATCCAGGATTTTAATCCAGTCATTAGACTTATTAGTTATTCTTTCTAAGGAGATAATCAGAAATGTAGAACAATGATTTAAGTGCTACAAGGAAAGTCTTTGCATTTCTATTAATATTTAAACATTAGAAACATCCTAAATGTCTAACAACAGGGGGCTGGTTAAATAACAGCACATCCATATTTATGGGGGAGGAAAATAAATGCTCATGAGGTCATGGTAAGTTAAAAAAAGCAAACTACGAACCTCTATATAGACTTTAATCCAATTTTGTTTTTAAGAAGTTCAACAGAGACACATACATAGACTGAAAATAGAGTGGAAGGAAATATACTAGCATATTTTCTTTTTTTGTACTCTTTGGCAATTTTCTAGCTTATAAGTCTTATTTTAAAAAAGATTTTACCAAGTGCTTGCATGTTGATGTGATAAAGGGGAAACTAACAGCTATTCTCCCTGGCTGGCCTCAGCCCCACACCGAAGCCCCACTCCCTTCTGAGGATCACTTTGGTGATCAATCCTATACCTAGGAATTGGGGGTTCTAATAGAGAATCCCCCCTTTCAATCAACGAGTGGGCTGCAAACTTAATGTAGGGCTTCTGCCTTTCTCAGCCACCCTCGAACCCTAATTCACCTTGATCCAGTGAATTCATTTGGAAAGTGGTTGCTTTGGCTCTTCAGAGCAGTGATTCTCAAACTTTGGTGGGCATCAGAATTACCTAGAGGACTTGTTAAAACTCAGATCGCAAGGCCCACCTCCAGAGTTTCTGATTCAGCAGGTCTGGGGTTGGGCCTGAGAATGTGCATTTCTAACAAGTTCCTGGGGGATATTCCTGCTGCTGGCCCAGGGACCACACTCAGAGCCACTGATAAAGATCACAATCTTTCCAAACTCAGACAACTGTGGATTGAAAGAACCAATGTAGTGAATTAGATGCTTAAAAACAAAGCAAAAAGAAAACCTACAACCTGAACAAACTACAAAGCCATAGAGTGATAGTCTGTGCTGGAATGATGAATGTATGAAAATAAATGGCAACTAAATCCCAAGGGAGCACTGAGTCCTTTCTAGTACCAAGAATATTGAGAAACTTACTTCACTGTACTGAGTAATAAAGACACAAATGGACTCTAGTTCCCACCCCAGGAAGGGCCTGGGCTGGGTGTTCTCCCCGGTAAGCCGACCTTGCGCTCGCCCACACGAGCTGCCCTCTGACCAGCTGGTGTGTGAGGGTTGACCCCAGGGCCTCCCACGCCACCCTAGACCACAGAGTGGGTAGAAACTATCGTCTCACCTTTATTAACATGGCAGAGATTAAGAGAGACAGAAGAAAGATTTGGAAACAGCCAGGGATTAGGCCGCCTTGGGTGTATCATATTCCATTTGTGAAGGCTGGTGTTTTAAGAGACCACAACCATCTGTGACACCTGGGTTACCGCCAAATCAAGAAATGTATTCCAGGCTCTGTTTTAACTGGGAGTTAAACATGATTCCCACACAAGGCTGGTATGAAAATATATTCTCCCTGTCTATATCACTAGGTCACCCACACTGAGGACCACACTGAGTCAGGACAGACCTTTTACCTGAGGAGGCTTAACTTTCCAGGACATTGTCAACAAGTTAATATTGAAGGATTCATAGTTTAGGTCAAACATTCCAAGTGTTTTTTGATTTTTGTTTTTTCCAAAGCCCCCATCCTTTCTCTCCTAGCATTTCAAGGGCGGCCTTAAAAAAAACAAAAGATGTGGTGAAAGTACACTTTGAGAGAGACTGTAAGAGGTGTAAAGGACTGACCCATCTTGCTGAATGGGGCTATAGGATGAGCGCGTTAAATGCAGGGACATTTCATCGATTTAAAACATCTCACATTTAACATCTTTGAAATCAGGGTGATGTTAATTGGCATCAGCTTTTTATGTCCTATGTACATAAAATAATTGGGAATCTTTTAATTGATGCTAACTAAGATTCAATAAAATTCAGTCATAATGGTCAATGGTTAGTATTTGCTGGGTGCTTTTTAAGTGTCTGATAGTGTATTGTGTGTATTACATTAATTTATCCATTTAATCAACACAATTCTTTGGAGTTGGGATTATTCTTATTCCTCTCTCTCCTGAGAAAGCTGAAACTTGGAGATATTAAATAATTTGTTTGAAGTCACATGGCTAATTAAGGGGGCAGAACTGGGACTGGAACCTGGGTCTAAACTGGTCAATTTGATCCATTCCATGTCTTAAATGATCAACTATTCACTGAGGATGCCCAGATTCAAATCTCCAGCCAAGACATATGGGTGTCTCACAGGCACATCAAATGCAGCACATTCAAAACCAAACTCGCGGGAACAGATGTGGCTCAAGTGGTTAAGTGCCCACCTGCCACATGGGAGGCCCCAGTTTTGGTTCCGGTGTCTCCTGCGAAAAACAAACAAGCAAAACAAACGACAGAGCCGGCTCAGGGAAGCTGACGTGGCTCAGTGGTTGAGCGCCAACTTCCCACATACGAGGTCCCAATTTCAATCCCCGGCCACGGGTACTTCAAAAAACAAAAAAACAAACAAACAAAAAAAACACAAATTCATGATCTTTTCCCCACTCTCCAAATCATCCCTCTTCCTATTTTCTGTACCTCAGGAAATGGCATCTCCAGTCACCCAGCTGTTCCTCCAGAAACATAAGAGTTACCCTTGACCTCTCTCTTTTCCTCACACCTTACATCCAATTAATCATCACGCTCTGCTAATTCTACAGCCTTCTTATTTCTTGAATCCATTACCGTCTCCATCGCTGCCATTCTAGTCTAAGCCACCAACACTATTAAAATACTCCCCTGCTTCTTCCCCTTCTCCCCTCTTGTCCTGCGATGTCCTACAGCCAGAATGATCTTTGAAAAATTAAAATTGGATCATACTTCACTGGCTTCCCATTGTTTTTAGAATAAAGTCCAAATTCCTTATTACGGACACCGAGGGTCCCTGTGGCCCCAGCATCATTTTGTACCCAAATCCTCCTCATTTCCTGCACTTCAGCCACACGGACCTTTTCTCGTTTCTCAGGTCCCTGACTGCCGCACACTCCTTCCTGTCTTAGGCCCTTTCCATGTGCTCTTCAATCTTTTTGTAAATCTTTCCTCCCACTTTCCTTGAAGAAATCCTCTTCCTTACTTAGGTCTCAGTATAAATGTCACTGTTTAAGGAAATTCTTCCCTAACCTCCCAAATAGATTAGGTCCACCTGTCCTCTGTACTTTTCTTTTGCCACACTTTTTACTGGTATACTTAATTATTGGCCCAACTATTTAACATTCATCTCCTCTGCTGTGTTATATGAGTGTCTTCGTAAAGTATCACCTGCACTTTGCTCAGTGCCTGGCATATAATAGGTGCTTAATAAATGTTGACTGGGTGAATAAATCCACAACTCCAAATCTTATGCCCTTAAGCAATGTGCTATATGGCCTCCTGAGAAATTATTTTTATTAACGTGGGGCTCTCTCATTAATTATTGAGACCACATGTCAATGGTAAAGGGCTACATCAGTAGAGATGGGTGAATTCAATTAGCATTTACTCCCCCGTTAACAGCTAATCATTATTATAATAGCCAAGTTAGACCCATAAGAGATCTTAGAGACTATCTGGTGAAGGACCTCATTTCCCAGGCAGGAACTGAAAACAGTCCTGCTTAGTCCAGTGTGGGAATGGGGATCCAAGTTCAGATTTCCCTCAGAGAGCTTTTTAACCAGCCCGGTCATCCTGCTTTGTCACTGAGCTTGGAGTCATTTGCTCATTTGATTATTTCAATCATTTTAATGACTTTGCAGATTGAGTCATTAAGATGACTGAAATAGCCACAATGACAATATGCTTTACAGACATTCTGATTGTCTTAATAAGGGGATCAACCATTCCTGAACTTGATCTGCCATTTGATGCTTTCCTTGCTGATGGATTTCTGAGCCCTGAAATATAAATAGAAAAATGAAAAAATGAGATTGGTATTAAATACCAGTTAACCTCCTATTTTGTTATTGGAATTTGGAAGAAGTGGAGAGGTAATGAAGCTCAATGGTGATGTTATAAATGCTTCCATTTCCTCTAGACCTAAAGTCTTGAGAAGGACATCTCAGTGATGGTAATGTTGCCTTCTACACCCTTTAAACCACGGTTATCAGTGTTGAACATCTGTTTTGGGTAGCTCAGAGGCACTCCATAATGGTAATTGCTGCATGCCATTCTTACGTTACAGGAGACAAGATTTTAAATTCACAGTGTATCTAAATCTAGTTTAGCTGTTCCCAGCTAAAGAGGTTCTTCTACATCACGTTTAAGTTTGTTGACTGGTTATAAAATTAAAACGGTTTTAATCAAATCATGTTATCAAGATATTGTTCAGTAGCCCACTAAGCTAACAACCACAATAAAATTAACATTGCAAAACTGTTCTAAGGGCTAGGTAGTACAAGTTCAATGGTATATATTTCAAAAGTCCTTAATCTATCGGCCCTTGGGTAGAGTTTCAAAAAAATTCCAAAATGCTTTCACAATCAATTAAGAAATGTTTTCACACAGAGAAGGTCAGGATGCTTTTCCAAGATTTATAGGCCGAGGAATAGGGGAGTAGACCAGTACTATAAAATTCATTTTTAGATTAGCCACGCCTCACCAAGGTGATCTCAACCATGAACTGGCAGTATGAAGGATTTGCAAAGATTCAAGACAATATCCTCAGACGGTTATAAGAGAAGGGAAATTTCACAATCACCTTCAATAAGTTGTTTGCATGTAAAAACCATTATTAGCCAAAAATTCTTTCTTAAATTTAGCCTGACTTGGTCCTGTGGCTCTCTCTGCTCTCCTACTTATCTCTCTGGGCCACCCTTACCCTCTTATGATAGAGCAACGAGTTCTGTTTGTAGGAAATCTTTAGTGTATGCTAACAATGTCTTTCTGTATCATAATAATCCTCTGTACCCACTATCCACTATTACTGCTGAACCTGGCTTTTGCCCTGTCCTGGAGCAACACCCTAAACTGGTCTCCAGGTCCATGAGCTCTAGTCCTAGTGTAATGCTCTGACCCCACCTTGTACCGCTCTCTCCACTCCTTCTTACTATGCTCCAGCTGCACTGGACATCTTTTCTTGTTTCTTGAACCCACTAAGCTCAGGGCCTTTGCACTAGCCAACCCCTCTGCTTAGACCATTCTGTCCTCCGGTTTTTACTCAGGTCAGCTCCTTCAGGTCTTGGCTCCAATGTCCCTTCCTGAATGGCATTCCCTGACCACACAACCCAAAGCTGTTTTCTATCACATCACTTTAGGATAATTATTTTTATAGCACTTCTTTTTTGAAATGAGAGTGAAATTTCAAACAAATTATATATATATAATTTTTTGTTCTGGTCAGCTTCCCCACTAGAATATAAGCTCATGTGGGCAGGAAGTTTATTTATCTTGCTCACTACTTTAACCCCTGTGCTTGGAACAATGTCTGACCCAGAGTAGGCACTCAGCCAGTGCTTGTGGACTGAGTGAACATGGTTTCTTCTGATGCTCCAGTTCATCCTCCACTCATTGCCAGGGGTGTCATACTGCAGGGCCTGTGTGCCACATGCTTACAAACCAGCACTGGCTTCATCCTGCACACAGATACCCACAGGGTGGAGACAGGGCCCTTCTCCATCTGGCCCTAACTCATCTCTATCTTTCTGTCACTCCTCACCATTTCCCTTTAGCTTCAGCCATCCTGAACCTCTGCTTCCTGACCCTTCTGTGCTTTTCCCACATGCCTCGCACATGCTGTGCCTTTTGGCCTGGAATACTCTTCACTCGCTTCCCCTGACAAGTTCTTATTCATCCTTTACTACCTACTTCAGATGTCCCCTCCTCAGTGAAGCCCTTCCCGGTGGCCCAGCTAAGTTTCTCCCTATACTGTCAGCCTATAGAACACCTTCAGGGAACAGGTCAACAATAAAGGTTTCTGGACCCCACTCCAAAGTTCTTAAATCAGAATCTCCAGAGGGAAAGGCCTGAGAATTCAGCAAGTTCTCCTACAGAAGTCTATACGTACATACATTAGGCACAATCACTGTAATAAGTTAAAAAATGTTTTTTAGTTGTATGCCTGTTCCACCAGCCTTGAAAAGAGGGCCCAAAATCTTCTTTGTATTCTCAGCACTTATTAAATTGCCTAACCTGTAATAAAATGCTCAAAAAGATTATTGAATGAATGAATCCCTGCATACTGAAGATTCAAGGTTATTATCAGGTTGTTCAAGTTTGCTGTCCTCTAAGCCAAATATTTTTCAGTTTTACCAGTGCTTCCTACAAAGACTTGTTCTTGGGGTCTGCATGCTTTTGTGTTGTTCAGTTCCCCTCACTGTATAACCTTTTCCATATCCAATAATGGGCTGGATGGAAATGCATTTGGAACATGACTTGAACCTGCCCATGATGTTCTTTAGGAACTTGGAAGATCTGTAGCTGAGCTGTGTCAGATTCTCTACCCTCTCCAGAGAGACAAACCCTCAGGACAGCCATGGAATCTATTTCTTTCAAACGGCCAATATAAACAGCAGGGGAGCTGTGAACTCTCCTAATTTAGTTCTGTCAGTAACTTTGGCCAGCAAGATAGGTCATTTGAAAATATAAGGAAAGTCACAGTGTTGGAAAACATACTCTGGTCCTGCTGTGGCCCCTGCTGATGGATGCCACCTTGGTATTTACAGACTGGAGTGGGAGAGCCAACAACTTTTGATCTGTCTTTCCTGTTTGAGAGTGTCTCATCCACTCAATCCCAGTCCTAAAAAGGAGTTGTTCAATGGCAAGCAGCTTCCAGTTATTCAGGGGTTATTCATTTGTGGAACATCTTGGCCAGTACCTCCTTGACTTTATTATTCTGCTTTGTTAGAAGAATAAATCACTTGAACCTGATTTGAATCCCTTTGTTATCAGCATGTTACATGTCTTAGCCTCAGTTTCTTCTTCAGTAAAATGGGGATATTCATAGAACTCATCTCGCAGTAGTATTGAGAAGGGAAGCTCAGAATATACATTCAATAAATGGCAGCTATAATTATTATTGGTTTTACAATTCACAAGTACCTTCTCAGAAAGAAAAGGGAAGAGAAAATAATTTATCAGTTTAAGCCAAGGTTTTATATTTATATATACCCATACTAATCCTTTAACAGTTATTTTGTGGGGATGGGGACAATGGATAATTAGATACTTATATTATTGGACAGCTGAATGGCTTTTGCTAAACAGTGGTTTATGAAACTTATATTGCCCTTATATTTATCAATCACTTACACTTAGTGGTTTTCCATCACTCTTTGGACAGGGCCCTATGTGGTTGGGTCCTGCTCCCCTTTTCTGCTGCTCACTCTGCCCCAGCCACATTCACCTCCTTTCAGTCCCTCAAACGTGCTATTCCTCGCTACTATGTCCCTTGACACATGCATTCTGTCTGCCCAGATTGTCTTTCCAGCCCCTCCTACCACCAACACTTCAGGCTATTTAACTCTCTTCTTGCAGCTCTCAGCTCAAGCAACTTCCCTGGCCAGGTTGAATCCCATTCCATGCTCTCAAAGTGCCATGCACCTCCCCTTTGTAAGACATAGTACAGTTGTAATTTCATATTTGTTTGCAGAATTATTTTACTTTATTTTAAAAATTATTTACTAGTTTAAAAAATGTTCTTCTTCCCCAAGGCTGTAAGACTTGGAGGGCAGAGACAGTGCCAAATATTGTTCTCATTATTTTATCTCACCTAAGATGTACTGAATGAATACATATCACCCAGCATATTTTATTATTATTGCTTGTTTACATATCAGTCAAACTGTGAAGGCCAGGGAAGGCAGTGATCACATCTTACCATCTTTATATTCCAGCATCTAGCAAAATGCCATGGACGCAGTTAGCTGGCTGCTCGATACGTGTTTGGTGAGCAAAGGCTGACAAGGATAGACCCTTGTGTCCAACCTGTCTTTAAAGGCACTAATGGGCTCAGAAGAAGAAGTAGCCTGTGCTAGGGACAAAGCAACAGATTGAGAGTGAGGAGATAGTGCTCTCTTCCAGGCTCTGCCACCAATGACCTTTGAGGCCTCAAGCAATTCACTGCCTTTCTTTAGGCTACAATTCCCTCCACTGAAAGAGCGAGGAAAGAGAGAGAAATGAGCCAATTTTGCCTTTGGTGCCCTCCCCGCTCCTGGCTGCATTTCTGGGTGTTTAGAACCATCCCCAAAGCGGCTAGTTGTCAACCAACCCCCTTCTAAGGGATCCACTGATAAAGACTTCATGCATTATTTCTTCTGGGGTTAACTGGATTTTAACTATGGGTTTGGAGGTGGACAAGACTGGGCCCTTCTGAAGACAGAGACATTTCAAGATGTTGAAGTCAGCCCTGCCTAGTCTACTTCAAGCGGGGACTGTGGAAGAGGTGAAGAT
>JAQZBX010049834.1:0-19818 GCA_029593785.1 Cabassous unicinctus
TATTTATCCCCACCTTGCTGCTTGTGTTTTACTGTGTCCATTCGCTGTGTTTTTTACTGTGTTTCTTCCGTGTCTGCTTATCAACCCCTTGCTGTGAGGTCCTGCTGCATCAGCCCACCGTGCCGCGCGGGCCGGCCTGCCCTCACAAGGAGGCCCCGGGAAGCGAACCCGGGGCCTCCCATATGGTAAACGGGAGCTCTATCCATTGAGCCACACCCGCTTCCCGACCCACGCACCTACTATATTTTTCTTTATTTTACCGGGAGGTACCAGGGATCGAACCCAGGTCACTCCATATGGGAGACAGACGCCCAACCATTTAAGCCACATCTACCCCCAAGTAGTGCCCTTTATATACATATTTTTGTGTTTACCTGCATTAATATGCTTCATTTTTTTCGTTTGTAAGGTTTTTTCCATATGCCTAGCCCTATTTTTTCCCAGAAGCTTTATCAGATGTACCCCACACCTATCACTTGTCCACTCCTTCCCGCAGGACTCTATCCTATTAGATAATCTTTAAATTTCCTTTTTTCCCTGATCACCTTCTTAATGGATCTATCTTCTGGCCCCAATACTGACTGATTGTCTTTGGGCTTTCTGCACAGCTTTGTCCTTGAACTTCATTTACCTTCCATCTCCTAATCTACTCTTTCCTATATTCTATATCTTCTCTTACATAGTTTAGGCTCCCATTTTTCTAGAACACATTCATAAACAGTTTTCTAAGAAAGTATATGTGAGTAATTTTTTTAGATCTTGCATTACTCAAATGCCTGAAAATAAACTTATTTTACTTTCATATTTGTTGATAGTTCGGGTGGGTATAAAATTCCAGGTTGAAAATAATTTCCCTTGAAACTTTGTGAACATTCCTCCAATGCCTTTGTCAATGGCAACTTTACTATTGAAAAGTTGAATGGTTTGCCTAATCTTATACCTTTATATGTAACCATATTTTTTTCTGTGGAAGCTTCTAGAAACCTCTCTTTACTGTGGTGTTCTTATATTTCTTGATGGTATACCTTGAAATAGATTTTTTTTTTTTTATTCATTCTCCTGGAGTTCTATCAATATTTTCATTCTAAATATTCATATCCTCTAATTGGAGGAAATGTTCTTATTTATTTCATAATAGCTTTTCCTGTTTTGTTGTAGCCCTCTGAATATTCTGAGTTAGATATTAGACACTTGATTCTCCAAGTCTTGTCTTTTATTTTTCAATCATTTTGTTTTTTGTTCTATTTTTTGGAATATTTCAACTTTATTTTCCAACCATTTTTTTTCTTATTTCAGTTACACTTTTCTTAATGGACTCTTTTTCTTTCTTGGTTCCTTTTTTATCATTTCCTGATCTTGCCTTTGATATGCAAAGTCTTCTTTTACTAATGATATTAGATGTTTCTTTTAAAATTATTCTCCTATTCTGTGGGCAGACTTTCAATTAATCTGTTTTTTTCCTCAAGCTGCACACACCCACCCCTCACTCTGCCATGTGCCCTTCCCTGAGTCCAGAGCTAATGTAATTCAAATTCTCTGTGGGACACCTGTTTCTATTCTTGCCTTAAAGGACATAATTTTGATGCACAGCTGCACCAGGGCATCTGGAGACTAATAACTTCATACACAAACTTTCATCTAATCCCTTGTTTTCAAGCCCTTGCCTTCCCTGCTCTCTACAGCACTTAATGCTTTTAAGTCCTAGTCAATAAGAATTTGATGTGTATTCTACACATACTTTAGGTTATAACTACCTGCTCCTCTCTAAACCAGTTATACCCCTTTATCTCTCTGTTTCCATCAAAAATACGTGGTAGCAATTTTTTAGCTCCTGTTGCCTCCTCCTTTTCTCATAAAGAATGATGCCTTTTTATTCCTTTACTATTATTTCAGCAAATTCTTAGGAATAAGAGCACAACACATATAGTTACCAGGCCATATTTAACATCTTTAACCAGATGATTATTTTAAAAATGTAAAATAGACCATATTATTAACTGTCCAAAATTCTCTAATCGATATCTGTCATGTTAAGAATAAATCCAAACATATTACCATGGCCTACAAGGCCCCTGTGAGTGTAGTCCCATATATCTGTACAGTACCTCCACTTATCTCTCTCCCCTTCACTTACTACACTTCACTCATATTGGCAGCCTTCCTATTGCTTAAAGAGTTTGTCCTCAAATCTTCACATGGCTGGTTCCTTTTTGTTCAGATCTCAGATCAAATTACAACCTCCTCAGAGAAGCCTTCCTTGACTTTCCCATCCAAAAATAATGCCCCCTCCAGGAACCCTCTAATATATCAATTTGTTCTATTATTTTCTTCAGAGTATTTTTTCACTAGCTGCAATTATCACATGTATTTATTTGTTCAGCAGTTTACGTCCTGTATCCTTCCAACTAGACTGTCAGCTTCATAAGTGCAAAGGTTTTATCAAGCTTGCTTACTATAGTGTATCCAGTTCACGGGACATGTATACACTTTATAAATACTGGATACCTTGTCTTCTTTATCAAAATATACTATCTCTGTCATTGCGAGTCTCGGGACCCTTTTCCAAGAGATGATGGCACTCAACAAAAATCACTCAGAGGGCGACAGAGTGGTTGTCAACAACTCCTAGAGCACCCTAATGTCCTTTGACCATGAGGAACTTACATTCAGTGACACGAAAAACGTGCCCCCAGGCCTTCAAAGAGACCAAGAAAGGCACCAGCTACCTTACCCTTTACTGGGTCATCTTTATGTCCGGGGGGTGGAGGGCGGGAGAGGGACGCCGTGCAGTCGTTCATGATGCCGTTCTTCCTGATGAAGGACGATGAGGTCAAGCAGCCTGTGTTACGTGCAAACTATGCCAAGGGAACAGTGAAGGCAGAAGCAGGAGGTGGCTCTGCTTTGTACAAGTTGACCTTTACAGCAGGGGGCGCAATTGAGTTTGAGCGAATGCTCCAGGTGGCATCTCAAGCTCCCCACGGCGAAGCCCCCAGTGGAGCCTCTGGATACCCTTACATGCCCAATGGGGCCTATGTCCCCGACAGTTGCCAATGGAATGTACCCCTGCTACTCCTGGGCACAGCCCCATCTGAGTTTTATCCAGGCCCTCCCATGATGGACGGGGCCATGGGATACAAGCAGTCCCCGCCACCACCCTATCCAGGGCCCATGGAACCTCCTCGGGCAGCGGCTCTGATATCCTTTCCACCCCTGCAGAGGAAGCCAAGGCCGCGGGAGACAGCTGCCGGTGCCTATTACAACCTAGGGAATCCCCACAACGTCTATATGCCCACGAGCTAGCCGCCGCCATCCCCCACCCTGAAGATAAGAAGACCCTGTAGACCCAGCCCTGCCTCCCACCACTCAGCATTCCACACTACCCCTCTCCTTGGGGCTGAGTCTGGGGTTGGGAGCGCTTTGTTCTGCACTTACCAGGAACAAGCGTGGAGGCACAGGACCCCGCCCCGATCTCTGGAGGGGCATACTCCAGCTTCCCATGCAACCGCAGAGCCACAGGCGCTGCTCAGCCAAGCTGCCCCATTCACAGAGGGCCTCTCTGACCACCTCCTCCACCCCAGTCCATCTCTTGTGTTGGTAGCACCTTCAGCGTCAGCTGCCACTAGCCGCTGAGCGCAATCCGGATCAGCTGCATGTCTTCCAGGCCTGGAAGAAGTCCTGGGCCTAGCCGGAGCCCTTCTGGGCTGTCCCTAGCCGCCAGAGGCCACATTCCACTTCCAGCCCAGTCTCCAGCTCTGTCACCCTCGCCTGCCCTTCGTCCCTCTGTTGCCACCTCTGTGTGACTGTGACTGGGAGCCTTAACATGAGCTGCCAGGGGCTGGTGGAATCAGCGCCAAGGCCGCTGCGGCTGGGGCGGAAGCCCCTCTGCTTCCCTGCTAGTGTTTCTGGAATTTGTTTCTCTCTGCCTTTTCTCATCTCTCCTCCCTCTAGAAGGGGCTCACGGACCGGAACTGGACAGTGCACGTCCACCCCGTCGTGTCATTTGGGCAGTTGGGTGGGCTGGGCAGAACGGCCCCGGGCCAAACCTGGCCCTGGGGGCTGCCTGCCCTCTTTCCCTCAGCTTCTGCCTGGTGGGCCGTGCGCCCCCTGGAGGCACTAAAATTTGCTCTCATTTGCTCCTGGACTGGCTGTGAAGGGACACATGGTTATTTAAAGAGAACGCGCTATTTATCTGACAAAAATCCAGTTAATATATTAATGTGAAACAAACCTTGTTTTCACCTTGAAATATATGTATATATGTATACCATCTGCCCTGGTACCACAAAGTACCTTGGAACAAAGTACCTTATGGGAACCTTGGAAGTATTCATTCTAAAAACCTTTACTCTAAAATGCAAGATACTATGACTTTTAAGCATCTGATTTTCCATTCAGGTTTAAGAGGCTATTGTGTAGAGAGCTGAAGAGACCTGAAACCCTTCTGAACACTATTACTACTACTACAACAAGTATTTATTGATCTCCTACTGTATGTCAAGCACTATGATAAATGTGAATATATAAATAACCAACAGATGCTGTCTCTGGGACTTCCCTTCTAGTGTGATAGCAGATAAAGAATAACAAACATCAAAGAAAGGTAATCATTACAAATTTTAATAAGTCTTAGGAAGGACAAAACAAGTAGCTAAGATCATAACTATAGGTAGGGATAGACTTTAGGTAGAGTAGTCAAGGACTGTCTCTTTGAGATGTTAATGTTTCTTCCTGTAATGGGGAGAAAAAGAATCTCACCAGCCACTGTCTCCATCTCTGGGAGTTATTTACTTGTCTTCTAGTCTAGTCACATGCCCTTTGAATTTTTTTTAAAGATTTATTTTTTTACTAACTTTATTTTTCTTTATTTACACCCCCTCCTCCAGATGGTTCTTGTCTGTCTGCTTGCCTTCTCCAGAAGGCACTGGGAACCAAACACAGGACCTCCCGCATGAGAGGGGAGTGCCCAACGGCCTGAGCCACATCTGCTCCTGGCAGGCTGTGGAGTCTGCTGGCTTGTGGCATCTGCTCATTGCAGCAAAAGATGGCCTCCAGCTCATTGTGGCAGGGGCGGTGTCTGCTCATCTTCTTTTAGGAGGCACCAGGACCCAAACCCTGGGACCTCACATGTGGTAGGCAGGCACTCAACTGGTTGAGCCAAAACTTTCCACCACCAACACACCTTATATTACATGGTAGGTTGAAAGGGGTAGAAATTAGCTTATACACACAGACACACACACACACGACACACACACATAGCAAAGCAGAAGAAAATATGCATGGCAACGATAATCCTTGTTTCTGTAATTCCTCATGGAGTCATAGTTTCCTTCTGCAATCCATTTCAGGTTCCCTTTGCCCTCAGCTCCTCTCTATTCTTTACTCAGTGAGATGACCCACACATTCTTTCCTAAAGGGTTTGAGCTATTTGTGCTCAGATGAGTTGCTGTCATCTTTCATTAACATTTACCACTGAATAATAGTGCTAGGAAGTGCCCCCTGAGAAACCCTGAGTTCCAAACATACATCATTTTGCACCTATTACATTGAAATGATCTTATTTCCCTCTTTATAATCACAATCAATCATGCCATTCAATACAGTAATGTCTTCTTTGCCTATTATAAGCAAGGAGAAAACTTAGATTTTTTAAATGATCAGTAACCCAATACCTGGAAGACAAATTAGGCCAATGTGTCATAAAAAACAAAGGAACATAGACAGAACTCTCAACTACTGCTGAGGTGTCAAGGTCTACAGAGTCAGTACCTCGAAGAAAATAATTTCAAAATATCAGCGAAGGCAGGTACAAGTGTTGAGGCACAGGAGGCCCCCTCAGGAGGAGACAGACTTTGAAGAGTTAAGGCATGTGCACTAGTTAAGAGGCAGAGGCACCTGGGCAGGGGGTAAAAATTATTATTCATGAAAAATGATGGGCAATGAAGGGAAGGAAAGAAGGAAGGGAGCAGGGTAAGAGATTAGTGATCATGAATTTATAGTGATACCAGTCTGCCCTGTGCACCACTCAGCTGACCTGTCTAGATATTCTCTAGCCTGAAAGAAATTTCCTTTTCCATCACTCCTTAACTATGTACCTCTCTCTCTATCCTTCTTTCCCTCCACCCCTCCTTTATCCTTGTTGATTTCACTGTACTCCCTAGCTACAGTTGTCTCTGGAGGAGATTCTACAAGCCAGTGGTGCCCAAAGTGTAGTTCCCCAGACCAGTAGCATCAGCAGCACCTGGGAACCTCTTAGACATTCTGGCAGGGAGCCCCACTCCAAACCTACTGAATCAGAAACTCTGGGAGTGGGACCCAGCAATTTGCATGCTAACAAGCTCTAAGGTGATTTTGATACATGTTAAAGTTTGATAGCTACTGCTATAAGCTACATCCTAATTTCTGAACCTTCTTCCAAGCTCCAAGCCTGGCCACCCAAAAGGCAGACATCTTGTTTGGCATCATCTCCTGGTACTTTCCAAGGCTCCCAACTACTCTTTCAATTTAGTTATTTGAAATCTTAGTATTTTTATAAATAATAGAGCTCTTGATATGTTGGAAGTGTGAATTCTGTTAATCATATTTATCACAAGCATTTTCTTGTTCTGTTGCTATTTAAAGAAGTTTTGTTTTATTGTTTTTAATTGTAGTGAAGTTTAAAAGCCAATACTATAACATGTAATAAATTGTATACCAATGTGTGACTTTGTAATATTTTCTGTTGATCAATAATTAGAAAATTATCATTCCTGCAGAGTTGAGATAAATTCTGTGTTGTGTTTCTAGTATTTTTCCATGATTTAAGAAAGATGTAACACTTTCCCTGGTTCATTTTGGTTTATGTTATAAAATTCCATACTGCTAATTATACCCCAAATACTTATTAGTTAATGATTACTTTTCCAACTACTTTATTAAACTTCATTTTTCAGAAGCAGTAGAGTGTAAAGGTTAAGATGTGGCTCTGGAGCCCAAGGGCCTGGATTTAATATTAGCTCCAGCTCTTACTAGTTGCATGATCTTGGGAAAGTTACTTAAACTTTCAACAGTTTCATCGCTAAGAAGGCCCTCATCTGGTCACAGAAAGGATGAAATGAGTAATTTCAGTGTCAGCACATAGTAAGTGATCCATAAATGCTAGCTCTATTGTATTTCAAAATTCATTACATTCCCTTTCTGGCCTATTTTACTGTACTATCAACACATATGCCTATTTTTGTACCAATACCATATTATTTTAATTATTGCTATTTTCCAGGTATAGGCTGTTTTAGAGTGTTCTTGTCTCCCCCCATTTTCTCAGAAAATCATATATAAAATGCATATGTGTTACCTAACTGACTTGGCTAATTAGCAAAGGAGCCAAGTAAGATAGAACGTAAGTCAGCTTGAACAGGAAATAAGGAAGAGCTTGGAAGCTGCCACTCCATTTGAAGGGTGTTGGCCGGTGAGCTAGAGGAATATGATGCTTCTCTAGAGGAAACACGCATTGGTATAGAGGTTGGGTGTCAGACAGGGGGAGGGCAAAGACAGATGAGTTTAAAAGGTGTGATAGGAGAGTATCAGTGTGAGAAGAAAGCAAAGAGGTAAAGAATGAAAAGGAGAGAACAACAAGCCACATGAAAGAGAAGTGCACAGCTCAACCTACCCAGCTCCTATTATTCTATGTATGGAAACAGATCCAGCTAAATCCTTCAGCACTCAAATAAGTAGACTTTGCTCACAGACAGCCAATTATGTGAGAGCTAGATAGTAAAATGTATGTCTCTACTTTTAGTGCTAAGCTCTCCTCTATTTTCTTTAAGTGTTTGAATGCAAAGTTACTGATTATTTTAATTGACTGGATATGCAAGATATGCCTTGCTCTAAAACTTTGGAACCACTTTTTATTGGTGCCTTCAAATATTTCTCAATATATATTTACATGAATTTTTAAAATCGTTTGCATCATTTCAAACTTACCTAGAGCCCCTTGACCATTATTTCTGCACACTCCATCATTTTGGCCTTACTCCACATTTTAGATTATGATTTATGTTTCCCGGTAGATTTCTGCTCAAATTACATCTGGACTCTTAACCTTTGTTTTACATTACCTAAGAACACATAAATAGTGTTACCCTCAGAGAGAGTAGATGCAGATTGCATTGGAAAGCTATGCTGGGTCTGATCCATGAGTTTGCCTGTAGACCGATTTATGCCACTTAAAGTAATCCAGTGTGCGCTTTAGTAATTGAAATCCTTCCATTACCCTCACTCCTGCCCATTTAAATATTTCTCTTTCAGATGCAATTGTGTCAGGAGGTGAGCCAAATGGTTTAGGAAAGATATGGGCATTTTCAACAAGAAGGCTTTTGGCTACCCACCAAAAAGCTGGATGGTGTTCACAATTCCCAGTCCAACCTCTTCCTTGACTTCAAGACTCCCACTCATAGTACACTGTCAACCCTTTTCCTCATTCTAGGAGAAAGCTCAGGACCTCTGTTGACCAATGCTCGTGGTGGCAATTGCTGCAAGAAGGTCACCTTAGATTCCTCATTGCTTAATTTTTTGCTCAAAAAAAAAGAGTTCCTTCGCTTCTTGTCTTCAGCCCTAAATCCAAGCTTTTCACATCATGTGAAGCTATATCATATCTTTTTAAGTATCTTAAACCTCACAGATGCGATTTTAGCTTGAGAGTATGCTCACCCGATAACAAGTTTGAAAAAGAAAGATTTTAAATATTAACAAAACCAGCAAATTTCTAGGTAAGCCTGGATAATGCTTTTTTAATGTGCTTAGATAGATGTTTATTCTTCTGTATTTATTTATAAGAATGCTGCTGAACCATAATATGTGAACTAAATAATTCAATAGAATACACAGAGAAAACGTACAATTCTGTATTCTGAGCACTGTTTTATGAAAAGCTTTTCCTTTAACTCTCAAAACTGACTCATAAATCGACACTTGGATAATGCCACAAAGTTATATTTAACTCTAGGACTCTCCTAACATGCCAGGTTTCAAATCTGCTTCTAAGTAAATGTCCTTTTGGGGGCTCATTATGACTATTCCTGTCTTCCCTCAAAACAAACCTATTATGGATGTTCATTTCCCTTCTTCCCTTGACTTCTGGCTGTCAGATTTACACATCTTCCAATCCATGTTATCTTGGACTGCAGCAGCAATATCACAGCCAAGGACAAGGAGCCCAAGTCTGACAGAAGTTGCCAGAAAGTACCTAACAAATGTTTTTCTTATGGGATACACTCAAGAAATAGCCCAAAATGGTATTACAGGTGAGGTTTATAATGGGCTACTGGAAATATTATCAATATATCACTATTGAAATCCGTGATTAATATTAGACCAACTTTATATAAACACAGAAGGAAGCACAGTCAATTCATGCAGACAGCTATACCCCAGGGCCAGCAAAAGAATTTAAGATGAGATGGGTGGGAAGTGTATGTGGCTCAAGCAATTGCACTCCCACCTACCATGTGAAAGGTCCCTGGTTTGGTTCCTGGTGCCTCCTAAAGAAGACAGTAACCTGGCACAATGGGCAGGCGTGGCAAGCTGATGCAACAAGATGATGTAACAAGAGACACAAGAAGAAAAGCATAATGAGAGACATAACAAAGCAGGGAACAGAGGTGGCTCAAGTGATTTAGGCGCCTCCCTCTCACATCAGAGGTCCTGGGTTCAGATCCCGGTGCCTCCTAAAGAAACAAGGAAGGATAATAGACACAACAAGTGTAAACAACTAGGGGATGGGAAGAAACAAATGAAATAAATCTTTAAATTAAAAAAAAAAATGAGAGGGGTGAGGCTATGTCACCCCTTGGCAAAGTGTAAAGGTTATGCAACAAACGGCCTTGTCATACATGGAGATATTGTAGTAGCAGTCATCATCACCTCCATACCCAGGGATGATCTACTTTGAAATCCTACTAAAAATGAATTAATTTTTTAGTCCAAATCCCCTCAAAAGAAACACCTTTATTGAAACACAAATTACCCCCAAACAGAGGATACCAAAATGCCTCAAGTGCCCTTGCCTCTATCTGAAAGATATATGCTGGCTGGAATTGAGTAGCTACTCGGGGCACAAGTAGAAGAAAGTGGCACTGCATCTGCTAATCTGATACTTTTCATGGATGTTAACATCTATATTAAAATTACGCTTTGAAACCAGCAAGATGGTGGCAGAGTAAGGCATTCCTAGAGTCAGCTGGTGCTACAGGGCAGTTAGTAATCACCCAGAGCTATTTAAAGCACCTGTTTGGGGGCTCCAGGAGACCAGAAGAGCATCCTGCAACATCCTGGAAAGAGTGGAAGGACGAGACTGCCCATCTGCAGAGAAGATTTGTAAGTAGAGAACTCCATGCTGCAGCCGCCTCAGGAACTATTCCATAGCTGGAATTTGAAGCTCCACTTACCAAAAACGGGGGAAAAAAGAGACGGTTGAGCACCAACTTCAGCATTCAAGTCAGAAAGAGGCCAGTAGCTGCCATTTTGACACCACCACCACCACCACCGCATGAGGGGAAGCTGGGCTGATTGAAAATCACAGTTATGGTAGAGACCAGTGTCTTTCCACCCAGATCATACTGCAGCCCTAGCCTAGGTTTCAGCCCCACCTCTAGAAAGGAGGAAGCTGGCAGGACCTGCACCAGCCTCTGTGGGTAACTGCAGGTACATTCGACTGGCACAGACTAAAAAGTCAGAAGTCTACTGGGGCAATTGTGATCATTTTGGACCCACACAGCACAGATTGTTGCCCACACCTGCAGCTCCATCCCCACCCAAGCAGGGGAGGATAGGGTGTGAAGCTTCATCAGTCTCTCTTGGCAACTACAGTCTAGGCCTGCATGACTAGGATTATTACACATGGCTCTGTCCCTACCCCTGGCAAAGGAGAAAGGTGGGAGAAGCTTCATTGGTCCCTGGGGCAATGCAGACAGCTTAAGCCACCACAGCTTACAGCACCAAATATCCTTGGCTCCTACTACACAACCAGCAAGGGAGAAAGGGCAAGAAAGTCCTAAACTAAAGAAAGAAACTGCAACCAGAATAAATACATCTAGTAAGCCAGATGCCAAGACACCAACAAAAAAATTACAATCCATACCAAGAAACAGATAGGTATGGTTCAGTTAAAGGAACAAGGTAAGCCTCCAGATGACATAAAAGAGTTTGAGACAACTAATCATAGATGTTCAAACAAAACTCCTTAATAAATTCAATGAGATAGTTAAAGAGATTAAGAATATTAAGAAGACATTGGATGAGCACAAAGAATTTGAAAGCATACATAGAAAAATAGCAGATCTTACGGGAATGAAAGGTAAGATAAATGATATTAAAAATACATTAGAATCATATAATAGCAGATTTGAGAAGGCAGAAGAGGGATTGGTGAGCTTGAACAAATGGCTCTGAAAGTGAACATACAAAAGAACAGATGAAGAAAAGAACGGAAAAACGTGAACAAGGTCTCAGGGAACTAAACAACAGCAAGAGACATGCAAACATACATGTCATGGGTGTCCCAGAAGAAGAGAAGGGAAAATGGGCAGAAGGAATATTTGAAGAAATAATGGTAGAAAATTCCCCCAACACATTGAAGGGCATAGATGTCCATGTCCCAAGAAGCGCAATGTACTCCCATCCTATAAATCCAAATAGACCAACTCTGAGACTCATACTAATCAGAATGTCAAATGCCAAAGACAAAGAGAGAATTCTGAGAGCAGCAAAAGAAAAGCCATGTATAACATATAAGGGACACCCAATAAGATTAATGTAGATTTCTCATCAGAAACCATGGAGACAAGAAGACAGTGGTATGATATATTTAAGATACTGTAAGACTGCCAGCTAAAAATCTTATATCCAGCAAAATTGTCTTTCAGAAATGAGGGAGAGTTCAGAATATTCACAGATAAACAGAAACTGATAGAGTATGTAACCAAGAGACCAGCTTTGCAGGAAATACTAAAGGGTTTGCTACAGTCTGAAAAGACAGGAGAAAGAGGCTTGGAAGAGAGTATAGAAATGAAGATTATATCAGTGAAAGTAACTAAAAGTACCAAAAGAGTGGTGAAAATAATATATGACAGATAAAACCCAAAGGTCAAAATGAGTGAAATAAGAACTGCCTTTATAGTAATAACATTGAATGTTAATGGATTAAACTCCCCAATCAAAAAATACAGACTAGCAGAATGGATAAGAAAATATGAGCCACCTATATGCTGTCTGCAAGAGACTCACCCTAGACCCAAGGATACCAATATATTGAAAGTGAAAGGCTGGAAAAAGATATTCCACACATTCAGTAACAAAAAAAGAAAAAGAAAAAAAAGCTGGGGTATCTATACTTATATCAGATGAAATAGACTTTAAAAGACACTAGTAATGTGCAACCTGTCAATTAAAAAAATCCATTTACAATAGCGACTAAAAGAATCAAATATTTAGAAATAAACTTAACCAATGATGTAAAGCACTTGCATTCAGAAAGCAACAATGCACTGTTAAAAGAAATTTTTAAAAGACCTAAATAATTGGAAGAACATTCCATGCTCACGGAAGACTAAATATCGTTAAGACGTCAATTTTACCCAAATTGATATATAAATCCAATTCAATCCCAATAAAAATTCCACCAGCATTTTTTAAGTAAATGGAAAACACAATTATCAAATTTATTTGGAAGGGTAAGTTGGCCTGAATAGCCAGAAACATCTTAAAAAAGAAAAGCAAAATTGGAGAACTCTCACTTCTGGACTTTAAGTCATATTACCTAGCTACAATCATAAAAACAGCATGTTACTGGCATAAAGACAGACACATAGACCAATAGAACCGAACTGATGGTTCAGAAACAGATCCTCATATCTATGGTCAAATGATTTTTGACAGGTCTGTCAAACCCACCCAGCTCAGGCAGAATAATCCATTCAACAAATGGTTCTGGGAGAACTAGAAATCCATAGCCAAGAGAAAAAAAGAGGACCTCTATTTCATATCTTATAAAAAATTAACTAAAAATGGATTTAAAAAACCTAAATATAAAAGGAAGAACCATAAAACTTTCAGAAGAAAATGTAGGAAAACATATTCAAGACCTGGTGGTAGGTGATGGAATCTTAAAGGAGATAAGAGGAGTACTGAGATGGACTACTGATGCTTAATGTAAGTAGAAGTTTAATTAACTTTACTGTAAAAGTGTAGAAATGTATAGAGTTGATGGTAACACATTATAGTGAGTAACAGCTGGTTTATAAATGGGAATGTGGCTGGAAGGGGTAGCTTAGGGAAGTAAATATCAATTGAAGGAAAGCTAGAGGATAATCTAGGAACTGAATAACACAGTAAACCCAGAGGTGGTTGAGAATCGTGGTTGATGGTACAGATGCAAGAATGTCCTTTGTGAGCTAGAGCAGATGCACATCACTGTTGCAGGGTGCTGGGAATGCAGAGTCGCATGGGAAAACTACAACTGGTGTGCCCTATGGACTGTGGTTAACAGCAATACTGTAATATTCATGCATCTATGCCAAAGATGTACTGTGTTGATAATGAGGGAGTATGGAAAAAGTGTGTCAAATGTATTCTATGGATCATGGTTAGTGGTAGTAGTCTGATAATATTATCTCATAATCTGTAACAAATGTTCCACCATGGTGTGGTGTATTGGTAGAGAGCCATTGTATGATAATTCTGCACATATGCATGATTGTTTGGTAAGCTAATAACTTCTGTAATAAAAAAACATATTTTAAAGTAATAATAATATGATAGGTTGGGGAAAAAATACACCAAATGTAAGATACTTTGGTTAGTAGTAATATTTTGAGGATGCTCTTAAATCATTAGTTAAAAATGTTTCGCAGCAATGCAAGGTATTGGTGGTAGGGTGAGGTATGAGAGCCATGTATGATGTTATGTGTGCTTGTTTTGTAAGTTCACAACTATTGTTATACACTTATTGTTTATGTATGTTTATGTATGAGTGATATACTTCATTAAATTTTTTAAAAATTACCCTTTGATCATGTGGAAAAATAGAAACTTAAATGCTCTAACCATGGGTTACACATTCCTGGGTGCTCTGACATTTAAAAACATTGTTAGCATATTTTATTCAGTTTATAACAGGTAACAAAATATATCCCAATGAGTACAATAAAAGTTTGTATGCATGTGTGGAGAAAGATTAAGTGAGAGACATACAGAGAGGTGGGGGGAGGGAAAAAGAGGGAGAGAAGTGTTTTTAAGATTATATTCAACATTAAAGAGCACAGAAATCTCAATCTAAACTCTAAGATACACACTGACAATGATCCATTTGGTGACCTTGGACAAGTTAGTTAATTTTGAGTTGCTTCAGCAATAAGTTGGATATCCTAAAACTCACATACCTTTCAGGGTACATGCTCACTAATTCTGGTTTTGTTTTGTTTTGTTTTGTTTTTTAGGTACTGGGGCCAGGGATTGAACCCTGGACCTCATGTGGGAAGCCAGTGATCAATCACTGAGCCACGTCAACTCCCCTGAGTTGGTTTTTCCATTTGTTTGCTTGTTGTTTGTTTGTTTTTGTTTTTAGGAGGCACTGGGGACTGAACCCAGGACCTCCCATGTGGGAAGCAAGCACTCAACCACTTGAGCCACATACACTCCCTGCTAATTCAGTTTTAAACATTTCTGAAACTATGGCCTAAATAAATTTCTTCACATCTCAACAGAATAGTGGTAGGTACAACATGAGACATTAACTAAAATGCTAAAAAGAAGTTGAGTCCAGGCAATTGGGTCTAAGACGGTAATTTTCAGTGTAGTCAGTAAACAGATACCTTTTCATTTTAAAATCTCTATGAACCTGTGGTACTGATGGGCCCAGAGCTCAAACAAGTGAGTAACATTAAAGTAGAACATACTATCCAATAAGACCAGATCCTTGGAAAAGGAGGTCAATGGCCTTCAGGGTTTAGCCCCTTGGGCTCTTTCCACACAAGACCCAAGCAGCAACCATCTTCACAGGGCCTGGTGGGCAGCTCCTTCCAAAGATCTGTTGCCTGTGAGGCATATAGTGGACCTGGCTCTGCTCAGAGCTCAGGATTAACCTGTCCACCCCTTGTAAATCCAGGTTATGCAGAACCTGGCCCAAAAGGTTACTCATTGGTTTCTTTCATTTTAGATTTTTGCTAATCAAAATTAGTTTTTTGCCATTATTTGGAGAGATCATGTCTTTCCAAGGAAGTTCATTCTAAAAGTGATTATAATACATTAGTAAAACTTTAAAATTTCCTAATTATAGATGGATACTTATTTTGTAAACTATGGAATAATGTATATCTCCTCAACTCCCAGAACAATGAATGACAAATGTACCCTACATATCCTTCCCCATTCATTCACTCACTTATTCTTCATTCATTCATTTTCCATGTATAGAG
The DNA here is from genome assembly GCA_029593785.1 of Cabassous unicinctus. Lineage (NCBI taxonomy): Eukaryota > Metazoa > Chordata > Mammalia > Cingulata > Chlamyphoridae > Cabassous > Cabassous unicinctus. The sequence goes on from JAQZBX010049834.1 coordinate 15,450, forward strand.
TCATTTAACAAATATCTTCATTGTGCCAAGCTGTGTACTGTATGCTTCAGATACAGGAATGAATATAAGATGGCCTTCACCTTTAATGAGTACACAACTTCATTCAGGGATCATCTAAGTCAATTACAGTATAGAGAGATGAGTGCAATAAGAAAGGGAGGTATAGGGGGATAAATCAGGAGAGAAAAGGATCACTGGATTCAAACTTGGGGAAAAGAAACTAATGTTTGAAGACTGTATTGGGGTGAGCAGGCAGACCAAGTCTATCAGAACGGGGATTCCAAATTGAGGATAGATAGGGCACGAGAGCCTGTGATATGTGGTATAAATGGTCATATCATTGAATATAGCCATATAATAGTTTGGATCAGGGTGTGGTGAGAGGCATGGCTTCAGAAGTGTACAGAGTCCACATCCCAAAAGGATTTCCATGCCATTCTAAATAGTCTTCAATTGATACTGAAGGTAATGGTGGATACAACAAATATTTTAAGCCAAGCAGTGGCATGATTAGATATTTAATTGTTTTAAAATTTTCACTCTTTAATTTTTAATCACTAATTATATATATAATGAATAATAATTATATATACAATATTTACATAATGTGAAACAATCAAGTAGGTATACAATGAATTTTCTTATGCTTATCCCTGCCCTCATTCCCTAAACACCTCTATCAAACAGATAACCATTTTTATTAGTTGCTTACAAATGCAAATAAATACAAATACATTGTTATTTTCCTCTTTCCTTACACAAAAATATAACATATTCTATGCTGGTTCTGCATCTGGTTTTTTTTTAGTTAATAATATATCTTGAAGATCTTTCCACAGCAATACATAGAGAGCTTCCTATAACTGTCTAGTATTTATAAAAGAATACAAGAATACTCTCATTGCAATGTAAAGGATTGGGGGAGGGAGAGGCTGAAGAAATCTAAGCAAGAAATGACAAGAGCCCTAAAGAATTACAGGCATCTGCCAAGGAGATAGAATCAATAAAATTTGGGGATAAATTGTGGAGCAGCTGAAATTTTAAAAAAGAATGAAAAATGACTCCAAGATTATGACCAGGGCAATTGTGAAACAGCATTAGATGATGAAGCCTTTTCTGAGAGAAGGAACTCACCAGAGGAGCAGGATGGGATAGGAAGGAGTGGAGAGAGGTGATTAGTTTAGATCATGTGGAATTTCCTGGGTCATATGTGTATCCAGGTAGAGATGTTCTGTACTAAGTATGGAGCTCAGGGGAGAGGTGAGAGATCAAGATGGAGATTTTAGAATCACTGGAATGTTGATCTACAGACATTGGAGAGAGGGCCATGTGAAGAAGGAGGGGACAGAGATTGGAGCAGTGCACCTACAGGTCAGGGAATGCCAAGGATTGCTGGCAACCACCAGAAGCTAGAAGAGGCAAATTTTCAGACTTCTAGTCTCCAGAACTGTGAGACAATAAATGTGTTGTCTTAAGCTATCTAGCTTGTGGTACTTTGTTAGGGCAACTTTAGAAAACTAGTTTTGGTGTCTGTGGATATAGCTTGGATATGGATGAAATCATCTAGCAAGAATATGTAACAAGAAAATTAAAGCAACTGAAGGTAGGCTCCCCTACATTTAGGAGGCAACTGGAGGAAGAGCAATAAACACTCCATGGCATTAGAGTTTAAAGTAGCTTTTACCAAACCTTGTCCCGTGAAGGTGTTCCGCAGGCAGGCAAATGCACCCATGTACACACGTGCACAATGTTCCATAGGCAGTAAAATTTGAAAATACCACATCTCCTTCTCTTCAAGAATTACATTATACATGATCTTATTAAAGGCTAGTAGCAACTTTAGTGCTCAGTTTTTGGAAAATACGATATCCAAGTGTCAGATAAGGATTAGAAACTCTTGCCCTTAGATCTGGACAAGAAGGGTCCCAGCCCTGTGGGCTCTGTGCCTTTGAGGACCATGCCTTGACCCTACTTTGTTTCTTTTCCCATAGAATGAAGAATCCATGGAACTAGGTGCACATTTCTACAAGAAGTCTGTCCCATGACCACCCCCATACCTAGACCATGCTATGGGTATCTGGGATCCCAGAATTTGCTGCACATTTGGCCCCAAACCCACTTCCAGATCCTTTGTGGGGCCTTACTTAGGTCTGTTCTCCTGAGAGTAGACTGCACCTACCCATAATTAGGCTTAATCTATGGTTTAGGGTGAGTATGGGGAAAGCTTGGAAGGGTAAGCTAGGGTATGAACACATATGGGCATGAGGCTCCTCATAGAGTGGGTGGGAGGAGAAAGCTGACAGGCTGAGGGCCAAAAGCCCGGGCCAGCTCTCCTGTACCACCACATTACCAAAAGGTTCTGAAAATTATAAATTCAAACTAGCCTTCCAGGGCCAGTATGAATGTAGATTTGTCAAGTTGAAAGACAGCAAATATTTAATTTAGCAGTGTGTTAGCTTGATTTATAATTTGTAAATATTTAGACATATGGTATATGGGCTTCCATTTATGTTCTTGAGCTGGCCCCACAAAGTTTATGGCCAGAACTGGAAAGGAATAACAGGAGGAAATCAGCTGAAGAAGAAGTACGGAATGACACTTACAGGAAAGAAACATTTTTCAACAAATTTGAAAAAAAAAAGGTCATTCAGTTATTATGGGCTGAATTGTGTCTCCCAAAAAGGCATGTTAAAGCCAAAGGGGTGCTGATACAGTATACCAGAAATGGGTTGGTTTTTATAAAGGGTATTTATTTGGGGTAGAAGTCCACAGTTACCAGGCCATAAAGCATGTTTCTTCCCTCACCAAAGTCCACTGCCACATGTTGGAGCAAGACAGATGCCGACGTTTGCCACGGTTTAGGCTTCTTGGGTTCCTCTCTTCCTGGGGCTGCGTTTCTTTCTGGGCTTAGCTCCTCTGTTTCCTCCACAAGGTCAGCTGTAGACTATGAAGCTCTCTAGGCTTGCATCTCTCCACAAGGCCAGATGTGAACTCTCAGGCGAATGGCTCATCTCTATCCTGGGGCCTTCTCTCCAACATCAAAAATCCAACATCAAAACTGCTTCTCAAAAACTGCTGCAACTCTGTCCTTTGCCTTGCCTTTTATATTCGATTCCCCAAGGGGTGGGGCTCAATGCCCTACTGATGTGGCCCAGTCAACACCCTAATCATAACTTAATCATGCCCACATTAGCATACCAGTTTACAAGGATAATCCAATTATATTTTTGGAATTTATAATTACATCAAACTGCCCAACTGCAACAAGCCCTACCCCCGGTTCTATGAATATGATCATACTTGGAAATAGAGTCTTTGTGATTAGTTAAAATGAGGTCAAACTGGATTAGGTGGGCCCTTAATCCAATGACTGGCATCCTTATAAGAAGGGGAGAGGAGACATAGACATACACAGGGGAAGAACAGCATGGCACTGGCATAAAGGCAGACAGATTGACCAATGGAACCAAAGCGAGAACTCAGAAATAAACCCTCACATCCGTGGTCAAGTGATTTTTGACAAGGCTGTCAAGCCCTCCCAGATGGGCCAGAACAGTCCATTCAACAAATGGTGCTGGGACAACTGGATATCCATATCCAAAAGAAAGAAAGAGGACCCCTATCACACACTTTATACAAAAACTAACTGAAAATGGACCAAGAACTTTAATACATAAGCAACAACCATAAAACTTCTAGAAGAAAATGTAGGAAAACATTTTCAAGATTTGTGGTAGGCTGTAGTTTCTTAAACTTTATGCCCAAAGCACAAGCAACAAAAGGAAAAATAGATAAATGGGACCTCCTCAAAATGAAACACTTTTGTTCTTCAAAATACTTTGTCAAGAAAGCAAAAGGGCAACCTACTCGAAGGTAGAAAGTATTTGGAAACCACATATCTGATAAGGGGTTTTTTTTGTTTGGTTCTTTTTTTAAAGATTGATTTATTTATTTTACTTTTTATCTATTTTTAACCCCCTTCCCCCCGTTTTTGCTGTTTTTGTTTCCATTCGCTGGGCAATTCTCTGTGTTTTTTTCCTGCCCTCTTTTCTTATCCTTCTCCTCCTATCTTCACTGGGATTCGAACCTGGGAACCTCCGATGTGGGAGAGAGGTGTTCTGCCACCTGCGCCACCTCAGTTCCTGGTTTTTTCGGTGGGTCTCGTCTTGGCTCTCCCTTTGTGTCACTCTCCTGTTACGTCATCATCTTGCTGCATGGCTCAGCAGGGCCTGGTGGCACTGCCGTGCACGGGGCCTCATGGCCCATACATCTTCTATATTTTCTTTATTTTACCGGGAGGTCCCGGGGATTGAACCCAGGTCCCTCCATATGGGAGATGGATGCCCAACCATTTGAACCACATCCACCC
>JAQZBX010049835.1:0-19789 GCA_029593785.1 Cabassous unicinctus
GCTTACCTTCTATTTCCTTTTGTTTTTGCCTTATTTTAAGAAAGCCTTCACTCTCCCTAATATTCTCTCATATTTTATTACTTTTATAATTTTTTTCTTTTTTTTTTGCAATATATATTTTTCATTGTGGGAGAGGCTGTGAGTTGGAAAATGCCAGTGTTACAGAGGGAAGAACAGGGAATTTGAAACCGGGCAGGCCTAGGTTCAGATTCCAACTCCATCACCCAAGAGTTTCTAGAGCAGGTTGTTTAATCTTCTTGTGATTGTTTGCTTGATTAAAACGGGGACAATACCTTATTTTATAAAATCTAGGACACAAATTTTAACATTTCCGAAATCAAGACCTTACAACCAACAGTGTGTCGTGGCTTAACTAGCAGCTTTCTCAGTAGTATATAAAACAGCATCTCGGGTCTTATGAAGTACGTAAGTCCCATCTCCCAAGTCCTGCGGGGTGACTAAGGGGCCAGCGCGGCCAGGCACGGAGGAGGGGCTCTGTCTGGGTGCAGGCTCCCTTGTCCCAGAGAATGCAGTGCTCCTGTGCCTCCCTCCTGGGCTTCCAGAAGCTGAATCTTCAAGGGCTTCCCCATCAAAAGCCCTCAGCAGGCCAAGGCCACTAGCGCTTTCCTTGTAGGTGCAGAATGACCAGGGCCGACAACTAAGGGCTCCACCTAAGGCTGGTCTTTCTCCACAGCCACGAACATCGTGCTCTCACCCCTAGGACACACAGTCGCCAGGCGTCAAGAGCCAACACCACCAGTTACCGTGGTGACCCCACACCCTCTTACAGGGCCTCCGCCCAGCTCCTCAAGCTGCTCACTTCGCCCAGTGGAGCCGCCTCAGTAGGAACCACATCACCAGGTTTGGGAGATGCAAGAAGGAAATGGATGTGAGGCAATGCCCGGGTGGGGGGCTGCAGAGGAGCCCGAGACCCACCCCAAGATCCATGCAAGGAGGGTGGGCCCCAGGCACTTCACTTAGCGGGTTGTTGGAGCTCACAACCACCCCCATTACAGATGAAAGAACTGAGGTGCAGCAAGGCAGAGTGACCTGCCGCAGCAAAACTAACCCTGCACCAGAGGGAGCCAACAGCAGGACGACGGCACCGTGCTCCTGCCCCGCTTCCCAGCTGTCGTCGCCCAGAGTGCACGAGCTGCTGGAGCATCTCCTGCCCAGTGGGCCCATGCTGGGTCTCAGAGCAGGCCCTGGAGCAGAAGGGTCTGGCCTCAGCTCCAGTCCCTCTCTCCATGCCTCCAACTACCTATAGAACATGCACCATCCATGCACACGATGTGCCCACAGACACCATCCATGCACACGATGTGCACACACACACCATCCATGCACACTATGTGCACACCACCCACGCACACCATGTGCACACACACACCATCCACGCACACCACGTGCCCACACACGCCATCCATGCACACGATGTGCACACACACCATCCACGCACACGATGTGCCCGCAGACACCATCCATGCACACGATGTGCCCGCACACGCCATCCATGCACACTGTGGCCACACACACCATCCACGCACACTATGCGCCCACACACACCATCCACGCACACTTTGCACACACCATCCACACAAACTATGCCCACAGACACCATCCACGCACACTATGTGCACACACACACCATCCACACACATATGTGCACACATACTATCCATGCACATACAATGTTCACACATGTACCATTCATGCATACACTTACATGCACACCCATACACACCAAGCCACACACTTGCATAGACAGGAATACACATGCACACATAAATACACACACATACATCTGCACATACATACACCCCAAGTCCCATCACAGGCTTTCAGGGACCCCTGTCTTCACTCCACTGCCTCGCCCAGGAGTGGGGCCGCACGTCCAGCCATGCAGTCACAACCAGGGTGGCCCCAGCCTGCCGACTGCAGGTATAAGCAGCCCACAACCATTCCCCATGGGCTGTCTCCACTCCCACCAAAGCTCCACATCTTTGCTTCATCTATAGGAAAGCTCATCAGCATCCCAGGAGCCAAGAAAGACAGTACTGGGATAACTGTCTCCAGTTTATCCTAAAACATAAAGTAAATTTGCAAACCACAATACAGGGTGCTGATTCAACAGATGCAGGAAAGGCCCACCCATTGGGTCTCTGCCCGCCCCTGCTAGCATCCACCACCAGCTGTAGAGATGAAGGCTTTCTCTTTAGGAGGTACCAGGGATTGAACCCAGGACCTCGTACTTGGGAAGCAGGCGCTCAGCCACTAGCCACACCTGCTCCCTCAAGGCTGCTTTTCTGTTGCTAATTTGTTAGCTGACAAAAGTGGTCCCTGGAACTGAGCTCCCACTATTTTGTGAGCAAGGATCAGCTCTGCCTTCTGGTGGGGGAAGAACCGTGGGGGAATCGGGCGCCAGGCTGAAGAGCAGGTCCTTAAAGGTCACGTCCAGTGGCCTCACTGCCTGGTTCCCAGGTCACAAGTTCCCTCACCTGGGAACGTGCTTGCAGTGCAGACCACAATCAGCTGTAGTTAGAGCTCAGGCCCCTCGCCAGCCACCTCCTGAGCGTGGGCTCTTCCCCAGGCGCCTGGGGAGGGAAGGAGGGAAAGAGGCGTAGGAGGTGGCTGACACCTCCCACAGAGCCCCTCAGGCTCGTCACGTGTGCTTGCTGCCATTTTCTTCCCCTGACATTCCTGAGAGATGCAAAGAAGCAACTGCATCCCCTTTTGAGAGCAGAACTGGCGGCAGATAGAAGACCAGGCAGTGATGTGGCTGGTTCCACGGGCTGCCGAGAATGGCAGCGTCCGCAGGAGGAGACCTGAGCCAGTCCCACAGGGATCTGCCTGGACCACAGCCAGTGGAGGTCAGCAGGGAACGAGAGCTACTTGGCTCTTACGCGCCCTGCATGGTGCCAGAGCTTTCCCACTTGTTGAAGTAGCTTTTTAAATCCTCCCAACCACAGCTGGGGATGGTTATTATTCTCATTGCACAAATCATTTCCAAGATCACCCCCAGTGGAGCCAGGAGGGAAATCCAGGGTTCCCGACTCCAGTCCACCATGCTCTAGGGGTTGGGAAAAGCACATCCACCCAGCCCAAGGGGTTGATCTGCAGCATATTTCCCAGCCTTGAGCCCTCAGGAAAGGAGCTAGTGGAGCATCCCTTTGGGTAAGGAAGTCTGGAAGGGGGGCAGGGTCCACCTGCCCTCCCAGTACCCCAAGAGCTGAGGGGACAGGAGCCTGGGCCCCTCTCTCTGGCCAGCTGGACAGTCCAGAAGCCAGCTGTACCATCACTGCCCACCTGCTGTCTTAGCTGGTCCCTCTGAAGCCGACTCAGCCCCAAGCTCTTTACGTCTTGTCCACCTGCACTGAAGAGTGTCCTCCACAGGGCTGTGGCCAGCCCCACCCTCAGACACGTTTCTCTCTCCTCATCACATACAGTCTCTGAAAAAGAGCAAACTTTTCCTCCTTTGATGTTTGCAGGTTGCCAGGGAGAGTTGTCCTAGGAGGACGAGACACTAATGGTTTTCTCAGCGCTGTGAGAAAGCAGACCGGCCGCCTGCCAGCTGTCCCCGGCACCCCTACCACCACGACGCTGTCCCAGCACTGCCCGGTGCCCACAGGCCACGGGCACTGCCTGCAAAGGCCAAAGACCAAAAATCCAGGGCACCCCCTCCCTCTCCCTGATGGTCCCACGCAGCAATTTCCCGCCAGACAATCCAGGGGAACAAAACAAAACTGTTGGAACTAACATAAGAGTTCAGGAAGGGGTGGGGGCAGTCAGCATACCAAACCAGTGGTGTCCCAATGCACTGCGACAGGAGGAGAGTGCAGGAGACGGCGTCAAGTGTGGACTTTCCTTCATGTTAGGGGGTTCTGTGGGATGTGCTGAGAACCCCAAAAGCAAGACATGTACTTCCTGATAGGCCAAATCACCTGGAATAAAATACTTATCACTTTCCCTTCTGAGGGACAAAACACTCAGGGAGCAATGAAACCAGTACAAAGTGGAGTTAATGTCTAAATAATTACTATGGTGATGATTAGGAAACCTCTACTATAAACGTTAAAAATAAACTTTAAGAGATGAAATAAGTAATGTCAACAAAATCAATCTGAAATCTAACCTAAAGTCCTTGATGATATCAACATAATCCTAAAGAAGAATGTACATAAAAATATGCTTAAGTTTCTCATCTTCAGTAGATATTTCATTCCTGATAAAGACAGTAAAAAGTTTCAAGTACATTTTAAAAAATAAGTTTTAAAATAGTATATGCTATTTAATACATGTTTTCCAACAGACTCTCTTTAAAAAAATGGTATTTGAAAGACTGGGGAAAAAAGATACTGGCAAATATACACTAAAAATGTAAAGAATATAAGTAGCTGGGAAGTAGATGTGGCTCAAGCAACTGGGCTCCCATCTACCATGTGGGAGATCCAGGGTTCAATTCCCGGGGCCTCCTGGTGAAAGGTGAGCTGGCCTGCGCGGCGAGCTGGCCCACGTGGGGAGCCGGCACAGAAAGATGACAGAACAAAAAGAGACACAGAGGAGAAACAATAAGAGATGCAGCAGACCAGGGAGCTGAGGTGGTGCAACAGATTGAGCGCCTCTCCCCACTCCAGAAGGTCCCAGGATCAGTTCCTGGTGCTTCCTAAAGAGAAGATAAGCAGACACAGAAGGACACACAGTGAATGGACAGAGAGAGCATACAACGAGGGTGGCAGGGGGGAGAAATAAATAAAAATAAATAAATCTTAAAAAAATAAAAAAGAATATAAGTAGCATTGGTTAAACTAAAATTGAAGTCAAAATCCTAAATCAAGGGGAAGCGGGTGTGGCTCAATGGATAGAGCTCCCGTTTACCATATGGGAGGCCCTGGGTTCGCTTCCCAGGGCCTCCTTGTGAGGGCAGGCTGGCCCGTGAGGGCAGGCCGGCCCGTGCGGCCCAGTGGGCTGATGCAGCAAGACCTCAGAACAGGAAGCGGGTGTGGCTCAATCGATAGAGGCCCCGTTTACCATGTGTGAGGCCCCGGGTTTGCTTCCCGGGGCCTCCTTGTGAGGGCAGGCCAGCCCGCGTGGCACGGTGGGCTGATGCAGCAAGATCTCACAGCAAGGGGGAAATAAGCAGACACGGAGAAAACACACAGCGAATGGACACAGCAAGCACAAGCAGCAAGGGGGGGATAAATAAATAAATAAATAAATCTTAAAAAAAAAATCCTAAATCAAGGAATGAAAATGAAATGAGTAACGAGTCTGAGTGAAAAGGTCAGAATTGTCATTACTTACATATGATACTATTTATATCAGCTTTTAGAACAAAGCCCAAAACCGAAGGATATCGTGATTTCTGTAACTTTACTAAAGACTTTCAAGGACTGGGGGGTCACACTGCACAGCACACAGCCTTTCCCTCCAAAAGGAAATCCTGCAACACCGGTGCCTTCGATCAGGCCTGACACGCTGCAGACGCCAGGTCCTGATGGCCACGTACCCCCCCACCGGCACCTCCAGGCCCCGTCCTGGAAGCTGCTGGAACAAGCAAAAGCACAGCCCCTGGAGGCGGCAGACCATAAGCAAACAAACACACACTTAAGAAAAAGATACTTTCCATTGCTGAACATGCCGTGAGAGGATTAAGCAGGCACACGAGGGGAGAGACTGGGAGATGGCGAAGGGAGAGGGGTTTACACATAACTGAGGAATGAATGAAGAGGAGATTTGGGAGAAGGGCATTCCACACAGAGGGCAGGGAATGGCGGGCAAAACCCAATGAAGCCTTCGGATTTCACCGTGCACGCCATCGAAGCCACCGAGACAGGGAAACGCAGGAGCGCGTTCGTGTGTTAAAGGTCGCTGTGGCTGCTGTGTGAACAAAGGGTGAAGGGCTGGAGAAGGGTCATGGGAGGTGAGCGTGAGGCAGGGGCAGGTGACGTGTCCGCAGGCCCGTCCAGGGCCCAGGGAGGGCTGGCGAAGCTGGGGTTCCCACGCCTCACATGCTGCCTGGAGGCCCAAGCCCAGCTGGCGAGGGGGCGGCGGCTCTGGACTGGTCCCCAGGCAGATGCCCAGTGAGGACTGCGTCCCAGAGCTCCCCTGGGGCATGGAGGGACCAGCCCACTGAGGCTCCCTGCAGAGGGAGGGGTGATGCTGGGACACACAGAGGGTGTGGAGCTGGCTGAGCCCTCCTGGCCTCCTGCCAGGGCCGCATCCAGTTACGGCAGGCAGAGCTGGCGGCCAAAGGTGGGCTTAGGGATGGGAGCCACCTCTTGACCTCAGCAGAGGCTGGAGCCCAGCTGGACTTCCCAGCAGAACCCTGGACAAGCTGGACAAAGGCAGGCCCGTCAGCTGCCACCATGGGACGGGAGTTCTGACACAGCCAATTAAAGAGCGCAGCAAGGATGGGGAAAAATGTCTGGTTCCCAAGCAAAGAACATCGAGACACATGCGGAGGGAAACTGCCACTCGAGGCAGAAGCAGAGGCCCAAGCACAGAAGCTTCCTGGGTCACGGCGGCAGTGGGAACACGTGTCCTGAGCCTGAGTTAGCCGGCAACACGCAGCCCAGCCCCAAAAGGCTGTGGGATAACGGAGTGAAAGCTGCAGTGACTGATGTGAGCATCATATTAGATTCCCACGGTGGCAAAAGTGGGCTGAGAGGAAGAGATCACAAATGCCATAATAATGCTGAACTAAGCCTTTCTTGTAGCAAAATAAACTTAACTTGAAATTTACCACTTTAACCGTTTTTCCACTTTCAATTCAGTAGCATTAAGTACATTCACAATGTTGGGTAACCGTCACCACTATTTCCAGAACTTTTCCATCACCTCAAACAGAAACTCTATGCCCGTTGTACAGTAATTCCATTTCCCTTCTCTCCAGGCCCCTGCTGGCCTCTCATCTACCTTCTGCCCTGAGTTTTTATTGCTAGATATTTCATATGAGTGGAAACAAAAATTTTGTCCTTTTGTGCCTGACATTTCATGTAACAGTGTTTTCAGCGTTCATCCATGTAGCGCATCGAGCATCATGCTTTTATTTATCAATAATATTCCCTTGTACAGATAGACCCATTCTGTTGATCCATTCATCTGCCGATGGACACATGAGTTGGTTCCATCTTTTGTCTATTGTAAATGATGCTGCTGTGAACATGGGTGGACAAGTATCTGAGTCCCCATTTCAAATTCTTTGGGGTGTATACCTAGTAGTGGAGTTGCTGGATCATATGGTAATTCTACATTTAGATGTTTTTTATAGCAGCTGCACCATTTTACATTTCCACTAGCAATGCACAATGGTTCCCATTTCTCCACATCCTTGCCAACACTTGTTATTTTATTTTTTTTACAATAGTCTCTTCTAGTGAGAATGAAGTGGTATTTCTTTGTGGTTTTGATTTGCATTTTCCTAATGATTAATGATATTGAGTCAAATCTTGCAGGAGTGTGATATTATGACATGCCTTCCCAGACCCATTGGACAATAAATTTTTTCAGAAATGTAATAAAACAGTAAATATGATGGTGAATGAGGAAAAATTACCTCAGCTGGGAGTCTGTATCTTCCACCACAGCATAGACTATCAGAAGATTCTCACCAAAGTGGAAAATGAGGACAAAAAAGAAATGCCGTCAGATCCACTGACAGCTGTACCCTCCTTTCCTTCCTTCCTTCTACAGTTTACCTTTGAGCTGTCACCCCAGCTTATTTCGGTGTTGCCCAAAATGTGTGTCCCAGAGTCACAAGAACCCACAAGGTTCTGTACCCTGGAACAACCCACGTCACCAGGGTTTACTCCCACCCTCTCCAGCAGCGTCACCAGGGACAGGCACAGCTTATCCTGCCCTGCCCTAAAGGGCCCTGAGGAGAGCACTGGGAGGGGAAGCCCCAGGCAGGACAAAGGGCCAGGCTGGGCAGGGCTGACACTCAGCTCAACGGGGACACACAGGTGTTTCCTTCAGGACAAACTGGGAGAGGAGAGAAACTGGGCAAGACGAGGCTGGTCAGGGACCTGCCTGGGAAGGAAGAAAACATGCAGGACAGAGCCCGGGCCACCGAGCACCTGCTCTGCTCCAAGCCACGGCACCAGGCACCCGAGCCGGCTGTGCTCTGTCTCCCCAGTCTCCAGGGCCACAGCTCTGTCCAGTTTGCCAAAGTCAGCACGGCCATACTGGGAAAATGAACAAACGCGTGAATGAATCAATAAATGGAGGTGTGCACAGACCAATCATTTAATTAAAGTCCCAAGTTCGGAAGTGAACCAGTAGATAAGTATCACCACTGACCCAGGGCAGGGTCACGGATGCACATGCCCACTGCACGGCCTGGTGCCCAGGTGCCTGGATGTGCCCTGCCCCTTCTCTGAGCCTGGGTGCCGCATCTGAAATGGGCTCGCCCTGCCACCCACAGGGCCACTGGGAGCGTTTAGGGCAGGACAGGCACCTGATCAGCAGGAAGCGCGTGGTCCAGTCGCAGGGCTGCCCAACGCTGCATCACGCGCCCGTGAGCCCAGGACAGGAAGCACCGGGCATCCTGGGCCTGCAGCAGACGCTCCCCCAGGTCCCTGGGCAGGGCCACCTTTCATTCCAAAAGGCAAGACAGAAGCGAAGAGCCGAGATCCAAACATCTTGACCTGGGAGACACACATTCCTCCGCGCGTTGCCCCCTTTTCCATTCTTTATAAACCAGAAAACTAATTACCTGGAAAAAGTCTTCTGCACCAGAAACCCAAATGAGTTTAGTGTATAATTTATACCTCAAAATGCAGATGCAGGTGTGATTATTTGCCGTGTAAATATTTTCAGGCATCTGTTTCAGAACGGCCAATGTGGGGCCCCAGGGCTGTGGTGGGTGGGACTGTGGAGGCACCTTGTCCTCCAACAGCTCATGGTGCTGCCGCCGCAGCCGGGCAGCCAGGAGGCCCCAGCCATTCACGCGCCGGTCAAGCTCCGGCACAGCCTCCCTGCCTCAGAGTCCTGCTCTGTCTTTTGTAAAGCGGGGGTTTAACACTATGTGCCACCTCCCACGGCCGGCAGACAGAACAGCGGGTGGCTTCTCAGCTGCGCTTCTGCATCCTCTGGGGCAGCCAGGAAGCAGGGACTGGCAGCGACAAGTGCTCGTGCAGGGACGGCTCACTGCCAGGATTTGTGCCAGGGCCACCCCCTAAGGCTCCTGGGCGTGGGGGCAGTGCTGAAGGAGCCTGTCAGGCCTCGGAAGGCAGGAGGACGTTCCAGGCGGGAAGACTATGCGTGCAAAGGCCAGCGGCGAGAACAAGCCTGTCCACATGGGCACAAGTGTGACCTGTGCATGCAGCAGGGACTGGCCAGAGGGGGACCTGGGGTGGCTCTCAGAGGCCGGTCACCAAGGGCCTTTAAATGCCCAGGTAAGAAGCGAGACTCTGTCCTGGAAAATGTTTGGCAGATCAAATCTGCACTTCACTCTGGTGAATGGTACGAAGACCAAGAGGGCTGCTGTGGGGAGCCAGTGAGAGAGAAGGTGAAAGAGGGTTTGAAAATTTATCAACAGCGAGTGACGTAGCAGCCTGCCTGCTTCTGTTCCAGGGACTGAACGGTCACCCTCATTCACAGGTGACTGGTTCACAGGCTTGACTGGCACAGGCCTTTGTGCATAAACCCCCAGAAGTGTGGATTGGACACTTGCTTCCTGTCTGCACTGCTAATGCCATTTGGGGCTGGTCACTCAGTGTGTGGCCTGGCCTGGCCATCTGGGGCTGGTCACTCAGTGTGCTGCCTGGCCTGGCCATTTGGGGCTGGTCACTCAGTGTGCAGGGTGTTCCTGACACTCCCTCCCCCAGTCAGTGGCAACTCCTGGCATGACCAGTCATCCCTCCACGGTGGGAATCATGGTGTGCAGTGCTGGCCCCAGTGACATCTGTGCCGTACATGCAGAGATGACAGAACCACTGTCTCCATGGACTTCTGTCCCTGTCCCAGAACCACTGGTAAGGGTCAAGACGCCTTCATCACTCACCGTGCAATTGCCAACCGTGTTCTGAACACAGCCTAAGATTCCACTGGTGTGTTTCCAGAACCTGGCCCTCCCACAAGACAAAGCAAGTCCCAGTTCTCCAACCCCACTGGGTCCCCTGGGTAGCCTCCTCTACACCCTTGGAGCTCTACAGTTCTTGTCAAAAGAGAGAGGCTCAGGCTGATGGAACTCAGTGGACAAGAGCTTCTACCATGGTGGGTGACCTGGGCAAGTGCCATATCAAGAAAAAGATAACTCAGAAATGGTAGGAAAACCTCGCGGTACCCTTGCTGACCCCCTGGCTTGGTGTGGAGCCAGGTATACTCTCATTGCAGGTGCCTGGTCCCAGCTCCAGATGGAACAGAGCAACCCCTGTGCACATACTGGGGTGCAAGTATACTGATGCCAATCTATCTGGTGACTGCCTGAAGGACCACTTGTCTCTGGCTTCCCAGCCCAGGACTTGCTCTCCATGCAGAAGCAGCTTGCTGGCCAACTAAATCAGTGTGAGAAACAATAAAATCACAGCGGCCTCAGGCAAAGCACTGTTGGCTTTATGACCTACAACAGAGTGCCCAGGACTGGGAGGAAGGACTATTTCATGGGGAAAAGAGCACTCAAATCTGTGTATATGGGGGAATCCTTGAGGTCGGGAGCACGCCCAGGACGAGACACATGCCCAGCTCTGGGCTGTTCTTCAGCTTCCCTGGTAAGAGGACCAAGACCTGAAGGAGATCATCAGCCAACACAGGGCCTATGAGCAAAGACTGAGAGAGGCGTTTTCTTTTTTTGTTTGTTTTTGTTAGCTCCTGGCATTCAAGGGACTGTCACATAAACTTAGCTGTATACAAACCTAAGGAATTAAATACCAACAAAAGATGACAAACAGGAAATGATGCCCAACCAGAGGAACAAGATAAAACATTAGGAACCATCACAAAAATGAAGAAGCCCAACCTCTGGATATACCAGACAAAGACTAAAAACATGGTCTTAAATACCCTCAAAAAGCTAAAGCAAAACACAGACAAGTAACTAAAGATATCAGGAAAATGATTTATGAACAAAATGAGAATTTCAGAAAAGAGAAATTTTTAAAAGGAACCAAATAGAGATCCTGGAGATGAAGACCACAATGATTGAAATACATTCCCCAGAGGGGTTCAACAGCAGATTGGAGCTGGCAGAAGAAAGAGTCACTGAACTCAAAGGTAAGACAATTGAAGCTCTTAGGTCTGAGGAGCAGAAAGGAAAAAGAATGAAGGAAAGTGAACATAGCCTGAGAGGTCTGTGAAGCACCATCAAATGTACCAATATGTGCATTATAGGAGTACCAGAAAGAGAAGAAAGAGAGAAAGGGACAGAAGGAATATTCAAAGAAATAACGGCTGAAAACTTCCCAAACGTAATGAAAGTCACGAACATACACATCCAAGAAGCTCAACAAACTACAATCAGGATAAAACTCAAAGAGAGATCTATCCAGACACCTTATAATCAAACTGTTGTATGCCTAAGACAGAGAATCCTGAGAGCGGCAAAAGAAAAGCAATATGTTGTGTAAAAGGGAGCTCCAATAAGATTAAATGACAATTTCTTATCAGAAACCACGGAGGCAAGAAGGCAGTGGGATGGCATATTTAAAGTGCTGAAAAACTTTGAGACATTCTCAGACAAACAAAAGCTGAGGAAGTTTGTCACCACTAGACCTGCCCTACAAGCAATGTTAGAGGGAGTCCTTCAGATTGAAAAGAAAAGACACTAGACAGTAAACTATAAACTATACAGGTAATTATAAATGCCAGTACTATTGGAATTTTGATTTTAACTCTGCTTTTTATTTCTCACATGATCTAAAATGCAAATGCATAAAAATTAATGAAAAACCATAGTTTTTGATGCACAATGTATAAAGATGTAATTTATAAGGAAAACAATAAAACGTGGCAGGACAGAGAGGTACAGGACTATAGTTTGTGTATGCTATCAACGTTAAGTTGGTATCAAAGCAAACAAGATTGTTATAGACTTAGGGTGTTATATTTGAATCCCATGGTAAAGAAAATATCCAAAAAATATACACAGAAGTAAATGAGAAGGGACTCAAAATGGTTCACTACAAAATACCCAATAAATACAAAATTAGACAGCAATGGAAGATTAGAGGGACTCAAAAAAATGGTATTAAGGCTTATTAAAATGAAATAGCAAAATTGCAGAAAAAAGTCCTGCACTATCAGTAGTTGAATGTAGATTAAACTTTCCAATCAAAAGGCAGAGACTGGCAGAATGGATAAAACAGATGACCCAACTATGTATGTTGTTTACAAAAGACTCATTTAAATTCAAAGACACAAGTAGGTTGAAAGTGAAAGGCTGGGGCAAAAATTTCTTGTTCAAATGGTAACCAAAATAGAGCTGGAGTAGCTATAAAAATATCAGATAAAATAGACCTTAAGTCTAAAACTGTTACAAAGAACAAAAAAGGACATCGCATATTGATTAAAGGGTTAATTCATCAAAAAGCTGTAACACTTATTAATATATATGCACCTAACACCAGAGCCCAAAGCACATGGAGCCATTACTGAGATTTGAAAGGGGAACAGGTGGTTCAAGTCCCCAGCTCATCACACCGCGTCCCGAGGAACCCAGCCTGGCCCTGGCCAGTATTTCCACCTTCCGGGAGCCATGTGCCAGCCCCTCAGCTGCGTCCAGACACGTACCTCGCTTGCCCTCGGGGGCCCTGAGCCTGTCTGCCTGGGCCAGGGCCTCCCAGGCCTCCCGCTCCCTCCACCGCCGGAGCTGCTCTTCCCGCATCTTGTAAAAGAGGACATGCTTCTGCTCATCGCTGAGCTCAGCAAGGAGCTCCGGGTCAACAAACATGTCGCGCAGGATCTGCTGCAGCATGATGTCGCCGGGGCACACGCACCGGGCCAGGCGGGACGCCCGCGCTGCCCCTCGCCTCGGGCCCCTCACTCGGGGGCAGTGCCCGGCGCAACGTCGTCGGCAGCTGCCTTAGCTCCCAGCGGCAAGCTTGGCACAGCCCTGGACAGCGACAGGAACGAGGCAGAGGGCCCGGAGCGTGGCCGAGACCCCACGGCAGGAAGCAGGCAGACGGGCGCCAGGGACAGGGTGGGACCCCCGGTGGGTCACCAAGCTTGATACCTGCAGCGCCCGTCGTCCTGGCCTCACCGGGGCTCAGCAGGGCGGTGCCCGGCTCCGTGCCGCTGGGGCCGGCAGGTGTCGAGTGATCTGCTAGTGGAAGGTAATGCTGACACCAGCTGTATCGATGACACCGCCTGGCCAGCTGGGAACTGATCTCTGCAGACGGGAGGCGGCGGCCTTGCCTACTAATTCCATGTCTTTTCAGCCAATTTCAAACGGAGGCCAGAAGAGCCACCCGGAAGCTTCTGGTCTGTCTCCCCAGCCAGCTCTACCTACTTCATCACCCCAAACTTTTTCCCAGGGCCTCCTAAAGAAGAAACACACAGACAACAAGCAAACAGGCAAGGGAGCCTCTCAGGGGAAAAGCAAAACCCAAAAACCCTACCTTGAGGAGTGCTACTGCTTAGTGGTACAGGGCTTCTGTCTGCGTCATGAAGCAGTTTTAGAAATGAAAGGTAGTGATGGCTGCACATTGTAAATGTAATCAATGCCACTGAATTGTACACTTAAAAATGTTAAAACGGCAACTCCTACATGTATGTTGTCATAATTAAAAGACAAACAGGAAACCAGCTCTCCTCCCATCTGTTATGCCAGCAGGGGCGGCCGCAGGGGACTTGTCACGTAGCCTAAGGGGGGCAGCAGCAGCATCCTTGCCCGAGTTGGTGCGCGGCAGATCCTCTCCAGGGCCGGCAGCCAGGGCTGCAGCTCACCTCGCCGCTGCAGGTATGGCAGCCCCAGAGGGAAGGACGCGGCTCTTTCCTCTCGGGGCCTTGAATCAGAGGCACCTGGACAGGGCGGGGTGCGGCCTTCTGCTTGGAGGGAGCCCAAAAGCGCACCCCAAGCGTGTGCGCAGAGGCCCTCCCTGCTGCACATGCATCCCCGCAGGAAACTGGGGGTCCCAGAGGCAGGCAGCCTGTCCCTGGCTCTGCTCAGATCCCTGCAGAGCTGCTCTGCAGCAGAAAGCCGGGGCCTAGCCCCCCCATCCCACCACCACCGCTCAGCTCCTGCCTTGCCACACAGGCCTCCCCGCTGCCCAGGGCCGCAGGGTTGAGGCTTTAGCCTTTCCAAGTCCTGGCCCCTCTCTCTGCTGCTTTCCCCTCAGCACACTTCTCCTGTGACTTTCTAAAGGCTCCCGGATGCGGCCGGTCCCCCTCCCCACTAGAGGCACCAAGCAGGTCCCTCCATGAGGCTGGCTCATGGTCTGTCCCCGTGCCTAGGACACTGCCTGGCATGCAGCAGGTGCTTGATAAATACCTATCGCAAAGGAAAGTGAAGGTCGACTGCAGACAGGCTCTCCCTTCCGCCCCCTCCCCGGGCATGGCGTCCCTGGGGACAGCTGCTCTCGCTGGCCACCCGAGGACTCGGGGGGAGTCTGGAGCAGCTTCTGCCTCGTCCACTGGAAACTCACGGGCATAAAGGTCAGCAGCGAGCCCGTATGAGCGAGCAACTACTAGAGAGCATGGCAAAGATCTGCTCACACAACAGGAACCAGACACGTGAGAGAAACACAGCATGAGCTGAGCATACAGCGTGGGGACTGTCTGCAGAGAAGCAAGTCTGCCGAGCGGAGCGCGTGTAGCTCAGGGGCTGAGCGCCTGCTTCCCGTGTACCAGGTCCTGGATTCAATCCCCGGTACCTCCTAAAAGTCTGCTGAGCACATGCCTAGGCTTTGACTGGCTTAGGGTCACGCCACAGCCATCGCCAGGAAATCCCAGGCGTGTGAAACGTTGAGGCACAGCCTTACGAGAGCCCTGAGCCAGGCAGTGGGAAAGGATGGACGTTCAATAAATGGAGCTGGGAAAGTTACACGTGGTTCCACCAGGACACCCACCCCTCAGTGGTCTTGAACTCTGGGGTCCTGGGATATATAAGAATAATTACTTCAGCATTAGGCATAATAGTGAAAAGTGCAAAATGACCGCATATTCAATGAAACAGGCTCAGATTAACAATCAAAGCACATCTATGGTATAAAACACTGCAGAGCCATTAGAGTTGATAATGAGAAGAATATCTGTTGGCATAAGAGGACCCTCACGATGTATCACTAAGGGGGAAGGCAGGGGGTAAAATACTGTGTGTGGCATGGTCCAGCTTTATCTATCAGGGAAAGGCTGCTTTAGCCTCCAGGGGCTTCCCAGGAGAGTAAGCAGGTTGTTAAAAAGGCCTTGCTGCTTGGATGAGTCCCAGGAGACGGGGATGGAGATTAGGATTCCTGAGCAGCAGAGGTGGGTGGGGAGGGGGCCACAGCAAAGGCTGTGGACCACCCAGCCCCAAATCCTCTTAAAGCAATTTAACTCGCAAATTGCCTGCTGTGAGAAAAAATAAAAAAAAAGAATGGAATGGGGAGTGGGATCACCTCCACTTCCTAAAAAAAGAAAGGAAAAAAGTTGGGGGGGCGACTTATCCAGTTCTGCCTCGATGGGAGCGGGCAAATCAGAGGCCGTGAAGGCACGGCCAGGGGCGCACAAAGCTCCTGGGGGCGCATGAGCAGAACTCGGGGACAACAGTCAACAACTGCAACCCTTTGAAATCCGTTCCTTCATGAGCAAAACATGAAAATACAAAATACAAATACAAAAGCTCTTGTGTACACAGCACTGGGAGTGCTTCTGTCACCGTGTACTCCTACAAAGTAAAGGTTATAAAACACTACAAAAGAACACTATTAGGACTTTCATATTTGTGGCGGCCCCGTCTGCCTGCAAGCGTGCCCACGGTCCTTCTGGTTAAGAGTAGAGTCGAGTCCTGGGCCCTGGACAGACACGTGACGATACAGACACTGCGAGAAATCAGCTAGTTTCCGACAGTGATTGCCAACGGGGGGCTGCCAGGCCAGAGTCTGTGTGCGGTAGGAGGGTGCGGGGCCGATGAGCAAGAAGCCGAGGCACAGGTGCCAGTGGAGAGAAAGCTGCAGCCAGAGGCCCTGCTCTGCCCCGACAGTCCTGGTGGCTGTCTGCGACCGTCCCACTGTCCTTCCAGCCCCTGCTTTGCCTCGAGTTCAGGTCTTAGATGACTGCCACAAGTGTGTCCTGGCCACTCCAGGGGCTTTGTCATGCTAAGGATGACCGAGGGGCAGGACATGAGACGAGCCTGGGCAGGCCATCCCCAAGGTCCTCCCAGTGGCCTAGGCCCCAGGTGCCCGCTCGGACCCCAGCCACCCCCTCATTAGCCCCAGGAGAGGTGTGGGGCCCAGGCTCTGCATTCAGTGAAGAGTGGGGCGATTTCTGGAGGGGGCTCCCGCTGCTGAGCCTGGTGCCAGCCCTGGCCCCTGCCCCGTAAATCTGTCCTGCAAATGAGAAAACGGTTCATCTGATCTTCCTGGCAGGAGACAGCTCAGCACAGCGCAACTGAGGCAAGTCTCAGCTCGGGGCTGTTCTGGACTCCTAGGGCAGAGGGAACCCCGGGGGCCCAGACGGCAGGCGCCACTGTGGGCAGCTCCCTGGCAGCCCTGCTGAAGGCCACGCAGCTGTCACCCTGCCGGCCGCCTCTCCCAGCTGCAGAGTCACATCCAAACCCCGAGTGCCCACGGATGCCCTGGCAGGAAGAGAAGCAGGGTCCTGCCCCACACGAGCCAAGGGGGGCCCTGGTCCGGCCCCCCTCGTGCAGCACCAGGAAGGGCTGCCAATTCTCACGTGTGCGAAGCGCGTTCTTTGCCTCTCACTTTATTCTCAGAACAAAGTTATGAAACAAGCAGTTTCTTATCCCGAGTTTACGTCCAAGGAAACCGAGGCTCAAGGTCGCACAGCTGCTGATGGCTGCAGGGCTCAGACCCAGCTCCCGCCGCTCCTGGCCCGGCCCCCCTGGCCCGGACCCTCACTCTCAGCTGGACGCCTCATCCAGGGCCTGCTGCCGGGACCACCCAGTGCACAGAGCTGGAGGCGCCAGGGTCAGCACACAGCCTGCGCCCATCTGGACATGGGCCAACCCGGCCCAGCACGGCGCCCACGGCCCGCAGGCCACTGTGTGGAGCTAGGCCGAAGCCGGCACTCGCCCTGCCAGGGAGTCAGGGCCTGGGGACTTTCCATGTGGGCTTCAGGCACAAGCCAGAGTCCCCAGCGCCTGCCCTCCCCCCTCTTCCCGGCACATAACCGTAGCTGTGTCCGTAGTGTGGCTTCTGCGTTCTGGCCAAGGCGCCGTGCATCCTCCCTCTTCCCCACACCAGCTGACTCGGGGTGACGCTGAGGACCTCAAGAAGCTGGGCCACAAACGGAGGCGCTGGGTCCCTGGAAGGCTGAGCAGCTGTGGCGGCTCTCAGACCTCAGGGCTCAGAACCACCTGAGTGCCGTGAGCCGGACGCCTGGGTCATCCCAGGGAAGCCGCACTGCAGCCTGGGGGCCAGAGAGACCCTGCTCTCATGCACGTGATTCTGCCTAGAGCTGGGCTGCTGTCCTACCTTGCTGGGGAGGGGACGCTTCCACTGGCCCTGCCCAGCTTTACAGCAGCACAGCCCAGTACCCGTGCACAGGGTCACCAGAAGGGCCGGGGCTGGAGCTCCTGGACGGCGGCCCGCCCCGCGCCACCGTGCTCACTTGTAGAATGGAGTTTATTCTCACCCTCCCCCAGCTCACACACACCCACCGCTCCTGAGGAAGGGGTCTGGCTGATGCTCCCAGCCCGCCTTCCAGCCCAGCAGCCTCGGGGGCGCTGTGGGAAGGTGACTGCTCAGCCACCTCCCCAGGCAAAGGCAGACCCGGGGGCTGCCCCGTCACAGCCACCCTGCGGCCCAGGGCTGGACAACAGCTGACAGGTCCCGCCCCAGCCCCCTCGGCCTCAGGATCCCAGCGGCCTCGGAAAGCTCTTCATAAAGTGTGTTTTTCTCACAAACACTCCTAGGAAGTAATTCCAAGAGAAAACACTGCAGGGTTTTTACAAGACCATTTTAAGGGCAAAAACCAAACCCCCAAACCACCCACCCCATGGGGACCATGGCAGCCTTCCCGTGCCCACTCCCTCTTCCTGCAGGGCCCTGCATTTCCCACGGGCATGGTCCGGCGACGCTCGAGGTTTGTCCGTGGTGGAGTAGCTCCCGGGACAACACGGCAGGCAAAGAAAAGGAAACCAGATCCGTGTTGTCATCACTGAGGCGCTTGGATCAAACCAAACCTGAAACTCGCCCCACCCCTGGACTTTCCAGTCCAGGAGCCAAAGTCCTCCCCTCTCGTTTAAGGCAGTTTCAGCGGGCTTTCTGTCACACAGGTGTGAGCACACGCCCCGTCCTCAGCAGGGGACTGACCACAACAGGGGGCTGGCACGTGTGAGTGCGAGACCACGGGGCGGGGTGCGGGCGATGCCCACGTGTGGACATTTTCTGAAGGTACTTGAGAGTGGCTCCCTCTGGGGAGCAGGAGCCAAGCTTTCACTTCACCCTGTTTGGATTTTCACTTATTTAAAGAAAGACTGGTTTAAAAACTGTCGAGGTGATAAAATGGCCGCGCAAGGTGATGCCCTTTTTGGTAAGTATCGACCAGGCTTTTGAAGCCCTGCTGAAATGGAAGATGCAGTGCTCCAGAGTCCGAGGCCTCAGAAGCTCTCCACCCCCTGCTCTCCAGCTGGGACCCTGCAACTGGAAACCGTACCACCGTACCGATTTCCCCCCAGGTCAAACCGCAGCCCCGCCTGACGCCACCAGACGCGTCTTCCTGAGGTGCCCTGGAGACCCGCGCGTGCCTTTAACAGCCTTTAGCAAAGCTCGAGCCGGGTCCCAGGGGCGTGACAAGAGCACCCAGGCGCAGGCTGCTGCGCACCGCCTGTCCATGCTCCTTGGGGCCGCTGGCCAAGAGGCCATCACATGGTACCTGCAGCTACGCGGAGCCCTGCTTCCAGGGAGCCTTCCTGGGGCCCCAAGGCCTACTCGCCCGTGCACGTCCCCCCTGCCCCAAGGCTGCCAAGTGGCGCCCTGCAGAGAACAGCCCTGCCCGGCACACCTCCAGGGATGCGAACTCCTCCCTGGCCCAGGGACCCCACTGTGCCTGGACACCCAGCACGGCCTGCACAGCAGCGAGCCTGCGGCCCGAGCCAGGCTCCACAGCAGGGGTCTGTGCACTCGGACAGCTGTTTCCAGTCAGGTCAGGGGGCTGCACAGGCTTCCAGGCTTGGCTCGTGAGCTGGTTTTGCTGCAGGAGGTGGAGACTCAGAATTCGAGACGGAAGGTGCCAAGCCTCCTATGCTAGTTGCAAGTTCTGGGCCAAGACTGTCAGAGTTTGAACCGGTTCTTGTAAATCCTCAACAACTTGCCTTTGTGCCTCACTTTTGGGGAACAATGGCCGCCTCAGAGCCACTCTGAGGACAATGCATTTCTTTATTCGCTGTTCAGGACTCTGACAACGGCCTGCGTTCTGGAAGGTTCTGTATCTAATTTTCACTCTTATCAACGTGCAGACGCTGAGCGCCAGGCATCCTGTGGACGAGTCAAGGCTCTTCCTGCCAGGCCGACAGCCCTGCGGGCAGCTGGGGACCGCCCTGTGGGGGCCTTAGGACGGGTACCAGATTGGGCTGCGGTGAGCACCTTCCAGCCAAATCAAGAGTGTGGGCGGTGGAAGGGGTACAGGGGGCCAAGTAAGGGACACTCATGGGATGTGTAAGGGGTACAGAGGTCCAAGTAAGGGAAAGTCACGT
>JAQZBX010049836.1:0-19819 GCA_029593785.1 Cabassous unicinctus
TTTTTTTTTTTCTTTTTGAGGTACTGGGGCCAAGGATTGAACCCAGGACCTCGTAAGTGGGAAGCTGACACTCAACCACTGAGCCACATCAGCTCCCCAAGTTGGTTTTTTTGTTTGTTGGTTTGCTTGCTTGTTGTTTGTTTTTGTTTTTTTAGGAGGCACTGGGAACCGAACCCGGAACCTCCCATGTGGGAAGCAGGCACTTAACTGCTTGAGCCACATCCGCTCCCTGCCTACATAGGCATTTTGAAGTTTTAGTTGAACTTCCCAAACTAGTAATTAGAACTTTTTAAATTTTCGAAGGGGGGGGCTGGTAGATTAGAAGGGAAAAAAGTATAATGTTCTCCTTTTCTGTATCTTTCTAAAGATTGATCTAGTCTTTGCAAGACTGGCAATACAAACCATATCAGATAATTTAGATCTGAGAGACGACTCTCGCCTGAGAAGCCTTGATATAAGGTGTATTCGCAGCTTAAATGGTAAGCTTCTAAAAGGATATCTCAGATACCTGCTTACAGCAAGCAGACACACAGAGAGCTATTTGCAGAACTGACTATTGATGAACTTTTAACTCATTAAAAATGATGTTGTCTTCTTTATTCAGATAACCTGACCACATTCAAGCATTTTAAAAAGCACAAGTTTTTTTTGAAAGATTACTTATATTTATAGTAGTGGTTCTCAGACTTCTCAGTTGCAGTACCCATGTATACTGTTAAAATTTCTTGAGGGCTTCAAAGAAGTTTTGCTTATGTGGGTCATAGCTGTCAATATTTGCTACGTTAGAAATAACTGAGATGTTTTTTAAGTATTAATTCACTTAGAAATAAACATAAAAAACAAAAAAAGAAAACTTAATACATCCATTTTAAGTTAATATGAGTTTTTGTGTGAGAAGAATGGCATTTTTTTTTGCATTTTTCAAAACTCTAATGTTTGATTTAATAGAAGGCAACTGGATTCTCATACCTGCTTCTACATTCAATCTGTTGTTTTGGTTGAAGTATGCAAAGAAAACCTGGCCTCTTACAGATTTGTAGCTGGAAAAGGGAAGGATATTTTAATTGCCTTTTCATATAATTGTGGATATTCGTTGATACTACACCAAAACTTAACCAGTGACAATTTCTTTTTTCTTTTTAACATCTTTATTGAGGTATAATTACATACCATAAAATTGATCAAAGTATACAATTCATTGTATTTTAGTATATTCACAGAGTCGTGCAAGCATCACCACAACCGACTATTAGAACATTTTCATTACCCTAGAAAGATCCCTCATCACCATTTGCATTCATTTCCCCTTCCAACTCCCAATCCCAGGCAACCGCTAATCTATTTTCTGTCCCTAGATTTGCCTTTTCTGGACATTTTATATAAATGGAATCATATAATATGTGGTCTTTTGTGTCTGACTTTCTTCACTTAGCATAATGTTGGTGAGGTTCATCCATGCCTGTAGCATATATCAATAGTTTGATCCTTTTTTTTTTGCTGGATAAAAATTATAGTTTCTTAAAGATTAATTTGAATGTGGAATCTGAAACTACAGCAGTGAGCTTTCCATTAAAATCGATGGTCAACCTTGTTTTTTGAATGGATCGTTTACCCATGCATGATTTTGTGCTGTCATGCCTTAGTCATTTGGGAAATATTGGTGCACTAAGTTATTTATTTAGAGCAGCAGTATCAACAAAAAGTCTTTAAATATTGGGATGCTGTCAGGCTCACAATGGCTGTTATAAATTGTCCAGAGTTTTAATTTTTACTTGAAAGCTTGAATTACCCAAGTATGAATAACCAGTTTATCTCTCCATTATTTTAAGTAAACTGGTTCTCCTTTAAAAAAAAGTGACTAGTTCAGCTTACAACTCAAATCACAGAACTTCTTTTTCTTGAGATAACCATGGTACTTCAGCCCATAACAGAATATTAAAAACAGAGTTTTGTTTATTTTTTTAACTGCAAGTGTCTGGCAGTGATTGTCTACTAGAACAGTTTGTTACTATTGCCTTGATACACTGTTAAGGAACCAGCAGTTTTACCCACCACTTCCTCTGTACCATCAGTGCAAATACCAACACAGGGGAAAAGGCCAAGGAAGCCTTGAGATTATAAAAACAGGTTTGACCTCACAGATTCCCAGGGGTCCACACACTGTACTTTGACAACCAAACTTTTGTTTAACTTAATTATTGCCCTTTGTTGTATTTCCAAAATTCAACAGTGATTTGTGCATAAGGTTTATATTGAGGCACTAACAGTTTTATAACTTGGAGGTATTTAATTAACAGTAAAATGAAATATGGAAGAAAACTCAATAAAAAGATAAACAATCCTATCTCTTATTTTAATATTGGATTACATTACCCATGTACTTTTTTAATTCTTCAAAAGCAAAGTGACTTTTCATCTATAAGTACTAAATTTTAAATCCATGGAGAAAATAAATCCTGACATCTTAATATTTTCATATCTTTAACACTTGAGAGTATCTGGGTTTTGTTGCATAATGAAAAATGAATGCTTTTATCTTTTTCAGGATGTAGAGTGACTGATGAAATTTTGCATTTAGTGCCAAATAAAGAAACTTTTAGACTCACCCTGAGAGCAGTCAAATTATGGGCAAAACGTAAGTATCCCAAGTCTTTTATATTTTATGTTGGGTTTTTTTTTGTTTTTGTTTTTTTTTTTTGTATTTTGTTTTATTTTGGTGTTATTGTTTTAAATTATATTAATACTTACACAATAGTGGGTGTACAGTGCATGCCACAATTACAAATCTATACATATAAATGCATACTCATATATGAATACACATATTAATTTACTATAAATATTATGAGATAATTATTTTATGTTTGCAATATAAAATTATAGTTTCCAATTGACTATGATAGGAGCATATATAGGAACTCCTAAGACTATTCATACAGTTGGGGATTAAGGTCCAATAAGCCTTTTCAGTTGTGATGGTTATAGTGCTTTGATATGTGACTCTGCCTCCTTCTACCTTGGGTGAAATCGAAAAGCCCCATCTTTTCATCTTACTGTTCAACCAGGCAGAATGAGTCAGAACTTAAAGAGTGAAATCTTCACTAGTCTTTTGAGCTCCCTTTTGGCAGGACCATTTTACTTGTCTTTGTATCCCATCACCATTAAAGAGTCTGGCTTATAGTGGTGGTCAATAAATTTATTAAGTGAAGAGCCGACAGTGATAGTTTCAACTTGTTTGTTTTTTTTTACCTTATAAATACTCTCTTTTTTATTAAAGCCTGGAGCTGCACTAGTTCATATCTATAGGTTCATAAAAATCCCATAGCCTAGTCCTGACCTGTACAACATGCTTTTTATTATTTGTAGCTGCATTTAAGTAATGCTGCCCTTCTGGCACCAGGTTTTACATAGTCTAAAACAGTACTGTCCAATAAAGCTTTCTATGATGATGGAAATGTTTTGTAGCTGCTCTGTCCAGTAGTTATCACTAGCCACATGTGATTACTGAGCACTTGAAATGTGCAGCTGAGGGACTGAATTTTTTATTTTGTTAAATTTAAAATTAGATAGTACCCAAGAGAAATGAAAACATGTCCACACAAAAACTTGTATACAAATGTTCATAGCAGCATTATTCATAATAGCCAAAAAGTGGAGACTACCTAAATGTCCATCAGTTAATGAATGGACAAAGGTAGTATATCCATACAATGGGATATTATTCAGCCATAAAACAGAATGAAGTACTGATACATATTACAACATGGATGAACCTGGAATCTATTATGCTAAGTGAAAAAAGCCAGTCATAAAAACCACATATTGTATGATTCCATACAATATGTCCAAAATAGGCAAAGCACTTGCCAGTGGGCCCTACTTTGGAGTTTGTGCTCCTGAGAGTGACAGAGTTGGACTCAGTTATGGCTTCCCTACACATGGCTCATTTGTCCCTTCTGTTTGAGCCTGTACTTGGTGCTGGTGTTGGTACATGTACGTCCAAGAGACTTGAATCTTTGGGCTGTCCATGTGCCAACCGAGCCCTGAGCCTCAGCAGAGTTGTAACACCTACTCTCCAGTTCATTGGACTTACCCAGGACAACTAACAAGGAGGTGAGGATTGACAACTACCATACCAAGGAAACGAGAGAGCCTACAACTGCAAGCAAGAGAGTCCCATCCATCAGCTATATGGGATCAAAGCCCCCTCTCAATTAGAGGTGGAGTGGACATCACCATCCCAGAATCCTCAGAATTGGGGAATGAACTATGAACTAGAGTGGACTTATTGGTATTCTACTATAGACTTATTGTGATTCTAGCAATGGAAGAAATTACAACATTGATGTGGAGGCAGTGGCCACTGGAGGCTCTGGGGGCAGGGAGAGGGAAAAACAGGTAATACAGGGCCTTTTTTGGGGCTTGGGAGGAATTGTCCTGAATGACATTGCAGCAACAGATAGAGGCCATTATATATCTTCCCGTAACCTGCAGAATTGTGTGGGAGAGAGTGTAAACTACAATGTGAACTATGGTCCATGCTCAGTGGCAATGCCCCAGGATGCGTTTATCAATTACAATGAGTGTGCCACCCTAATAAAGGATGTTGTTTATGTGGGAGCGTGTGGGCGGTTTGGGCAGCGGGGCATGTGGGAATCCCTATATTTTTTATGTAACATTTATATAATCCGAGTATCTTTTAAAAAATAAAAATATAGATTAAAAAAAACACAAAACAGGCAAATCTATAGAGACAGAAAGTAGGTTGGTGGTTTCCTAGGCCTGGGGAGATTGGGGAGAAATGGTGAGGGGGAGAGGAGGTAACTGCCAAAGGTGTGGGGTTTCTTTGGGGCATGCTTAAAATGTTCTAAAATTAATTATGGTGATGGTTGCAACTCTGTAAAAATACTAAAAACTATTGAATGTAAAATATACCTCAATAAAGCTATTACCAAAAAGATTAAATAGCCACACATGTCTTGTGGCTACCATATTGTATAGTGCTGGTCTAAAAACTACTTGGGCTCAAGTGTCTTGTATAGGCAAGATAAAGTAATGTGCAGTGAAGGGATAACATGAACAATCTCTTTCCTTACACATTAAATTAAATACCATGTTTTGTCTCTTCAATGCATATTTTTCACATTTAACATCTCTGAAATTGGTATTTTTAAGTTTTTTTTTTTTTCTCTTGCTTAGTGGGAAATAAAATAATGCTGTTTTATAATTGAGGGCATCTTAAGTTTGATGGAAATATGGTAATACTTGTTTTTAATAGATTGCTATAAGAAATTATCATGTGAGAAATTAGTAATATCTGTGGTGTGTTCTACTTGAAGGAGAGATATCAAAATTTTGTGGAATACTGAAGTTATTCCCCAACTTTACGCATGATCTAAAAATACCCATGAGTGATTACTAATGAAATCATTATTCTTTCCTACTTGCAGACCCTTTTAAAACCTTTCCTCCCTCCTTTCATTTCTCTCTCAACCCTAGATATTGAAAGGTGGAAATTTTCAGGGTAATAGTTGTAGAGCCCACTTGGGCTATTAGAACGAGGCAGGGAACTGAGTTGACTGTTTTAGAGGGCAATGTAGGGGAGGTAAGATGAGCAGTTTATGGCTTACTGATAGACTGTGAGCCTACTGTGAAGCTCTGCCTATCGAGTTTAATGTTTCTATAGGGGAAAAGAATTCCAAGCAGCCGTCTTAATAATGAAGTTATCGTGTTCCTTATGGTTGAATGTCATGGATAGTGGGTCCTAACAATAATTAACAAATATATTAATTTTTCTAGGGCGTGGTATTTATTCCAATATGCTGGGATTCCTTGGTGGTGTTTCCTGGGCAATGCTAGTTGCAAGAACTTGTCAATTATATCCAAACGCAGCAGCTTCTACTTTAGTTCATAAGTTCTTTTTAGTTTTTTCCAAGTGGTAAGTATTCATCTGCGTACTTTCACTATTTACTATTTTCTGCCTATATGTCTTTTGTTTGGAAATTTAAGAGCTATAAATGGACTTTTTCTGTTGTCTTAAGTTAAAAGTTAAAAAAAAAAACAAAACATCAAATTTGAGGCAATGGAGGGACATTCCGTTGGAGCTTTCTTCCAGGGATCTGGCCTTTACCTTGGGAGAATAGTCACAACAGATTTGGCTCTGCCAAATCAGATTTGGCTCTGACTATGTAGTGAGTGGATACTTTGTTTAAATGGTGATGATAATCATAGTTACCACATGGATTTGTTATGAGTATTTTCAATAAATATTAGCTGTTGCTGTTATCAAATTGAGAGTTTAATCCATGAAAGTAAATGAGAAGGAAGGGAAAGATTCAGGTGTAAAGTTAGAGCTACTGGGCAAAGCAGTGTTTGCTTTCAGAAAACACTCCTTTAAAATAAGCAGTTTTTTCTTTTGTATACTTCCTTTCCTCCACATTTCTTTCTTTTCTTTTTTTTTAATTACCAAATACCCAAAACGTTTGCTATTTGAAGAGAAGATTGGAATAATCCAATGATTTTAACATTTCATAACGTGCCTGAAGTAAAGTCCTTTGTAAGTCAGTTTGCCTTATTCGTGTTAGGGAATGGCCAAATCCTGTGCTGCTGAAGCAACCAGAAGAAAGCAATTTGAATTTGCCTGTCTGGGATCCTCGGGTATGTGACTTATGTAATTTAAATCTTTTAGGAAAAGGATGTTTCTCTAAATTACAGTCTAGTTAAAGATCATTCCTCCTGTCCCTGCTCATCTTTCTTCTATATTTTTGTAGTCCTTTCCCCCTTCTGCCACATTTTGGTGCAGATGATTTGGGTCACCAATGCTGATCCAAGTGTTACATCATTAAAAATCACCCAAGTTAAACTAGATGAGTGGTTATCAACCAAAATGTACTAATCTGTTGTTGGAAACTGTTTCACAACTAATTAGTACTAATAAAGTACTGAAGTATATAAAGTCTATACTTTGCAATGCAATTTAAAGCAGATTCCTGGTTCTAAGATGGCATAACTCTCACTCACCTTGCCTTTTTACATGCTTTTAGAGTGAGTGCTCATTCCTTTGGGTGACTTAAGTAGAAGCCATCCATTGAGTGGGTGCAGAAAAAGGATTGAGAACCAGTGGACCAGATAATGCTTTATAATATTCTGCTGCAATGTACCATCAATTTAACAGCTTTTCAGGGGAAAAAATTAACTTCTGAAAATTTTTCTTTAACTATCAGACACATCTGATTTCAAAAATATAGTTAGTTGGGGAGGGGAAATGTAAATCTTAGAATTAAGGAAATATAGTATTAAATTTATATTTCATATTCTTCAGACTTTTGGGGAAATGAAGTGAGGACAACTGAAATAGGAGAATAGATCAATTATTCTGCTTCTAATTTCACAGGTAAATCCATCAGATAGGTATCATCTCATGCCCATAATCACCCCTGCCTACCCACAACAGAATTCTACGTATAATGTGTCCACATCAACTCGAACAGTAATGGTAGAAGAATTTAAACAAGGTAAACATGTTGGCCTTTTATTGTCCTTTACATATTCCTACAAGTTTATGGTTAACAATTTTATTCACTATTGTTGCTACTTGGAGATTGGATTGGCAGAGTGTATTCTTTCAAATGTGAATTTATTTTTCCAATAATTAGTTTTCCAAAATGTATGATAATATTAAGGCCAAAAAAGAAGCCGACCTGTCCAGTCTGGTTGAAATTGATTGTGTTCAGAAAGAACATAATACTTTTCTTTTTCTTTTTTTTTTTTTTTTAGTAGGTATGCCAGGGATTGAACCCAGAACCTTGTACATGGGAAGCAGGTGCTCAACCACTGAGCTATATCCGCTCCAGAGCATAATACATTTTAAGAATTTGGTGGGGCTTGAAATTTGGGAGTAGGTTTTTAGAGGAGCTAATAATGTACAGGTCAATTTTCAGAAATTTCAATCTCTCTCTCTCTCTCTCTCTCTCTCTCTTTCTCTCTCTCTCTCTTTAGGCCTTGCAGTCACAGATGAAATTCTTCAAGGGAAATCAGACTGGTCCAAACTACTTGAGCCACCAAATTTTTTTCAAAAGTATAGGTATTTGAAATTTTGTATTTTATATGTTATGTGAGTATAGTTTTTTTAAAGAAGAAAAATATTAAACCTATAAAGTTAATATACGATATGTGACTGCTGTCACTTGTATTTTTTAAGTGAAGTAGAGAATAGGGTAGCAGAAATTTTAAGTGATAAGAGACTTTCTCTATTCTACTGTATCTTACCCAGGGACTTTTTTCTTCTTGTTTTATTGAATTATTTTTTAATCGCAGACTCAGAATTTTGTGAAAATCACAGCATGTTTATTTTCATAAACTGTGTGTCTGTATTAGCTATTTTGCTCATTGGGAAGGGAGAAAGAAAAGTAACAATGGAAAAGCAGACCCTAACAATATTTCTGGCTTTTTTTTCTGATTGTTGCTGAAAATTCTTCATAGACATTATATAGTATTGACTGCCAGTGCATCAACAGAAGAAAACCATCTAGAGTGGTAAGACTTCTATTTCAAGTTCTTTACCTACTGTGTGGTGATACAACATATTTATATGATGCTTTACTGTTTATAAAACACTTTCTCATTTGATATTCAAAATTATTAGATTATATTGGTGGGGAGCCGGTGTACTTCAGTGGTTGAGTGCCAGCTTCCCACATACAAGGTCCTGGGTTCAATCCCCAGCCCTGGTACCTCAAAAAAAAAAAAGGAAAAAAAAATAGATTATATAGCATCAGTATTTAAAGAAATGCCATCAAATTAATGTTTCAGAATCAAGAATGACATGGAATAAGGATATACATACAGATCTTTTTTTCTCACTTCAGAGTCAGATTTAAGCAAAATTGTGAGATAGTTGAATTCTTTCTAATGTATCTAAATTCACTCCCTCTGCCTCCACTGTATTCACATCTCTTGCTCATCAAATGGAAGCTATTAGGCTGCTAAAGATGGTTTTGCTTTCCTCAGGTCTGACTTCTAAAAAGTAGAAAGTCTTATTTTTGCTTCAAGTGTTCAAGACTTTTTCGTTGATAATTAAAGGGACTCTGAAATGAATCTTTTCAC
Source organism: Cabassous unicinctus (assembly GCA_029593785.1). Classification (NCBI taxonomy): domain Eukaryota; kingdom Metazoa; phylum Chordata; class Mammalia; order Cingulata; family Chlamyphoridae; genus Cabassous; species Cabassous unicinctus. The sequence continues at coordinate 9,106 of JAQZBX010049836.1, forward strand.
TAAAAAAAAAAAAATTCATTTGTCACCTAGATGAAGGGTTCACAAACTAGAGTCCTAGCAAAATCCAGCCTGCCACCTTTGTGAAGTTTTATTGGACTATAGCCATGCTTATTCATTTATATATTCTATCTGGCTGTTTTTGTGCTACACAGCAGAGTAGAAGAGTTGAAACAGACTGTATGGCCCACAAAGTCCAAAATATTTACTGCCTGGCCCTTTACAGAAAAAGTTTGCCAACCCCTGATTTAGATAACATTGTGGGGTAATTCCATTTTTTTAATATCTGCTGTTGAAGCACACATAATTATAATGTGCTAGCTTTTTCAAGTGTTTGAAAAATGTATAATAAAATGTTCTTATACTTCTTTCTAATTCATAAACTAGATGAAACTTTCTATATTTTAATGGTATTTAATCTGATTTTAGTGAATTCTTTTTAAATGCAAGGTCTAGTATTCTTAGAAAATCAAAGCATGTTTAGTTCATAATTTACATTACAGTATTAGCTTTTTTGTTTGCACTGTTTAAAATTTTAGCTTCAGGGCAAAGATTTATCTAAAGACATAAGATTTGAAAATGGGAAAAGATTCAGGACCTGATTAAACAACAACAATTTTTATTCATGATATTTTATGGTTTTAACTAAAGCAGAGCATTTTAGATTCAAGAATACATTAATTAGAATAGTTCTTCTTTGAAAAAAATAAAAAAAGAAAGCACACAAAAACTCATTAACTTGTCATTTACCTGAATGGTGTTTAAGACTCTATATATTGGACTGAATTTTTAAAACGAGCATTTTAGCATTGAAATTGATATGCTATTTGGTTTACTTGAGTGTAGCTTCCAAATTTAATATAACATAAATAAGAAAAACCTTGTTCCATTACTATATTTTAGGGTTGGATTAGTAGAATCTAAAATCCGTGTACTTGTTGGAAACTTAGAACGGAATGAATTTATTACTCTTGCCCATGTAAATCCTCAGTCATTCCCAGGAAATAAGGAACACCATAAAGAGTAAGTTATTTTTTAATATTATATTTCTTAAATAATGTTACTTGACACATGCATTGTTTAGTATCATTTGTGAGATTGTCATTTTATAACAAGCATTGATGGGAGATGGCACATTATATGTTTAAGTGGCCATGCATTAAAATTAAACACACAGGAAGCGGGTGTGGCTCAATGGATAGAGCTCCCATTTACCATATGGGAGGTCCCAGGTTCGCTTCCCGGGGCCTCCTTGTGAGGGCAGGCCGCGGGCCAGCGGGCTGATGCAGCAAGCCCTCACAACAGGAAGCGGGTGTGGCTCAATCGATAGAGCCCCCGTTTACCATATGGGAGGCCCAGGGTTCGCTTCCCGGGGCCTCCTTGTGAGGGCAGGCCAGCCCGCGCGGCACGGTGGGCTGATGCAGCGGGACCTCACAGCAAGGGGGAGATAAGCAGACACGGAGAAGACACACAGCGAAAGGACACAGCAAGCACAAGCAGCAAGGGGGGTATAAATAAATAAATAAATAAATCTTTAAAAAAAAAAAAAAAAAAATTTTAGACACACACTGCTTTGGTAGCCTACAGAGACTCAGCAAAAATATTTGGTCGTCTTTAAGTACATATTCAGTAAGTCATTTTCTAAGCAAGTTAAGCCTCTATAAAACAACACAGGGATAACTTACCAGTATTCTGTGTTTCACTTTTAAGAATTCGGCCAAACCACTGAAATCTGTATTTATATGTACATAGCGATCAAGTTTTAATTATCAAATAACTTTTGTAAAATTGTAAAGAGTAATGGAAATTCTTACATTTTTATCTCCTAGCAATAATTATGTATCCATGTGGTTCCTTGGAATAATTTTTCGGAGAGTAGAAAATGCTGAAAGTGTTAACATAGACTTAACATATGATATACAATCATTTACTGATACAGGTAAGATTTTCTTATCATAGCGCTGTAGTTCTGAACCTTGATTGTACCTCAGTATTGTCTGCCTAGGATCTGGCTGGCTATATTTTTTAAGGTCCCACAGTTGGTTAAATAAATGTGGAATACAATGCTGCCTTTGCTTCCTAATGCCTTAAAAAAAAAAAAAAAAAAAATTTCCAAGACGTATTAAATGGGTGGAAAATGACAGAGCAATATGTAGAGAGTGCTACCATTTATATAAGTAAATAATATATATATGTGGTTGCTTATAAATGCATAGAGTATCTCCAGAAGGAAACATAGTTTAAGAAGTGAAAAAAAACTAGCAAAACTGGTTGCTTCTGGCTCAGGGAATCAGGTGTCTAGAAGACAAAGGTGAGGAAAATTCACTGAATACTCTCAATCCCCTTGAAATTTGTACCAAATGAATGTATTATCTTTTAAAACAAAAAGAAAGCAAGCTAAGCAAGCTCCACAGGTGATTCTGTATAGGAACAGCCAGAGTGAGTAATTAGTCATAAAGATGGCTTGATTTTTATGTTTTAATTATTATGGAATAATTATCATAGTCAATATAGGCTTGTTGAATCTGTTTCAGAATCAGTGAGAAAGGTGTCCTTCACATCTAGCTTCTTGATAACACCCATCTGGAATACCTTTATATATGTTATAAATTTGGGTTTGTTTTAATAATAGAAAATTGGGTATGTTCATACTTTTACTATTCTTTGTTTGACACATCTATGTTTTCTAAATTCTTTTGAGCTAGCCCTCACATTTATTGTGAAAATGTAGATTTCTGGGCTTTACTTAGAACTACTGGGGTGAAGTTAGGGTATCTGCAACTTAAACGAGCACTCCAGGTGGTTTTTTAATAAGTAATCTGGGATGAAAACATAAATAAAAATTTTTCCATTCTAATTTGGGCTCAAATTTTTCAAAAGAGGGTGGGAGGCTCTGTGTATTATAGATTCATAAAATGTTATTTTGCAGATGGGGAACTGACACCCCAAGAGATTAAATAACTTAACAAATTTCACAGTCATTGCTGTGCAAAAGCAGTCTCCCCCATTTTCTCTGTCTTCAGTAGGCTTATGATCTAATTGGGTATTCACAGTTAAAATACATTAAGTAGTCTTTGTGGTAGCTAATAAAATTGGTTTTCATATAAGGTGTGTAAAGACCTAGAACTGGAGTCTAGGGTTGTGTGTATTCTGATCCTGTCAAGGCATTCAGGGATACTGAGCTTATTTCCCCACCTGTACAATAAGGGTGTACTTCTAGATGGGTTTCTGAAGTCTGACATTCTATAATCAGTGAGGCCTACAATAGTAGAAGCAGCTTCATGGAGGAAATAGAGCTTAAATTGCATCTTGGAAATTTGGTATAAGAATTAGCTTAGACTTGGGCAAGTAATTATAAAGAGATTGCCTTTTGGGAAAATAGCAGGAAAAAAAGATTTGGAAAACACCTTTTCTTCATACATTTATTTTATTAGTGAAATTTGATTATAGGAAAGTCTTAGAAGCCAAGTAGATGGACATGAAAAATCTAGTTGATTCTTGAATAGGATTGTGACATGTGGAAATGTTTTAGAAATATTCTTTCTATAAGGATGTATGTCTGTGTTTGTGTAGTGGTGGGGAAGTATTGAAGGTATATGCATTTCAGAAAAAAACAGCCCTTGATTCAGAAAGAAATTTCCCATTTAACATATTGACATTGTTACAGTGTACAGACAGGCAAACAATATAAACATGCTGAAGGAGGGAATGAAAATTGAAGCAACTCATGTAAAGAAAAAACAGCTTCATCACTACCTTCCTGCAGAGATTCTTCAAAAAAAGAAAAAGGTCAGTTTGTAATTCTTACATCTCTAATATGGTTCCACTTAGATGAATAATGATTCTGGGACCAAATTTGCTTTCGCATTCTTACAGCACCCAAACCTATTAAGAAAGGAGGGAAGGTTCGGAAAATTCAGTCTAGAACTAAAATCTCACCTTCATTAATCACAAATGATCATTTGCTTATATATGCTTCAGAACTGAAGATAGTCTTTATATTCTTATTTGCCTTTGGAAGTCCTGAAAGCTTTCCCCCCTTTCAGCAGAGTCTTTCTGATGTCAATCGAAGTTTGGGTGGACTTCAATCCAAAAGAACTTCTCTGGATAGCAGTTGTTTGGATAGCTCCAGAGACACTGATAATGGAACACCTTTTAACTCCCCACTGTCCACAAACAAACCTTCCAAGCCTGATAGTCCTCCAATGGGAGAAACAGAAAGGTGTGTATTTGAAAATTGTTCTTTCAGTCTTATGTTCAGAGTTTATTTGAGAATAATATGAACTTTACTGTTCCTTTGCTAATGTCTTTTTCAATTTTTAAAAGATTTGATTTTACCAGCTGCTAGGCAGTTTGTTGTTGTTGTTGTTTTCAGAAATGTTTAACAATTTGTGGTAATCTTATGAGACAGGATAGGTTTATGAACATGTGGGACTAGAGAAGTACAAGAAATGCACAGGTTTTCTGCTTAAATTTTTTTCTTTAATTCTCATTGGATCCTCTTCATTTCACTTCCTTTAATGAAATGTTAAAATAGGAGTGCTTTAAAGAAATAATATTAAATATTAAAATACGTGTTTTAAATAAGCAATGTTTAGGTAATTTAATGACAATAATTTAACGTTTCTAATAGGAACAATGTGGAACCTGCTGCTGTAATTGTGGAGAAGCCACAGAGTGTTCCACCAGCTCAAGGACTATCTATTCCAGTCATTGGTGCAAGTAGGTATCTAAACTTTTATTTTTTAATAATTCTACTACCACATGTGTATTTACTTACTAAAATCTTTGTTTTTTTTTTCAATTTCAGAAGTTGACTCTACAGTAAAAGCTGTATCACCCCCAGCTGTATGCACCATTCCCACTGTAGTAGGACGAAATGTCATTCCTAGAATAACAACACCCCACAACCCTGCCCAGGGGCAACCACACCTAAATGGAATGTCAAATATAACTAAGAACGTTACACCCAAGAGATCCCATTCTCCATCAATAGATGGGTCTTCCAAGAGGTTGAAAGACATAGAAAAGGTAAAGTTAAGGCTTTAGTGATGATTCTTTTTTAAGGTTAACTTAAAATAGTATTAAACTCAAATTTCTCTTTAGCTACCCCTATTCTTCCATTAGGACTTTGCAGTTTAAAAATAATTATTTAACCAAACACTAAAAGATCAATACTAATTGTTCATCTTAAATTCAAATTACTGATGCATCTGAAAACTTGAACAATTGATCTAAGTTTCTCATTGACTTACCCAGAAGTCATTATTGGTTACTAAATAATGGTATTTACTGTGTTAGAATGTTGATCTCCTTTATCTCCAGTAGGTGGTGGTAAAACTGTATTTCATTTGTTAGAATCTGAATTGATTTAACCAAAAAGATCACTCAACTGTAGACATTATGGGTGGCATTGAATTCAGTCTAATTCCTCCACCGGTCCGTGTTTATAGTAGTTTATTGATGTAGCCTAATCACTCACTAATTAATCTCCCAATTTAAACAGATTCATATGGGTTTGTGTAGGTACATAATAACAACTCGTTTTAATGTTTATATTTTAGTTTATTCGACTTGAATCAACATTTAAGGACTCGCGTGCTACTGAAGACAGAAAGAGAAAATCAGTGGTAATTATATTAATAGTGTGTTTCAAAATATTTATTAAGTTTTAATAAGCCATATTTCAGGAAAATTACTATATAAGAAAGGTCAGATTAGATCTACTCTCAAGTTTTGGTTATGTTTTATTTCATATAGGAATTGAGTTATAGCCACAATCGTTTGCATATAGGGAAAAAAGTTCTCATATATAATTCTTCTGTTTTTAGGATGTCATTGGAGGAGAATCTATGCCTATCCCTACTATTGATACATCACGCAAAAAGGTAAAAAAAAAAAAGAAAAAAAAGGCTAAATTGTAGGTAAAATACTGTGTACTTGTAATCTACAGATACGAGACTAGCACTGGACAAAGAAAAAAATAAGATTTTGTCCCTGTTCTCAAAGTTTAGGTTAGTTGGGGGTTGGAGTTGGGGTTGGAGATAGCAAACCAAGTGTATGGTCCTAAAATGTGCATACCTCAGAATTCTAGAAAAGAGGGAGTAATTTCAGAAGACTTTATGATTTATTTAGATTATTTTTCCCCTTTTTTTTTTTTTAATTTACTTTTTAAGAATCAGTTGGGTGCTCAGGACAGGAATTTCTTACCAACACCTTTTGGTATCTTTTGTTGTGCACCATTGTTTACTGTCACAAATTTAGTTTTGATAATTGGGAAACATATTAATATTTTAGAGGAGCCAAATGTGGCCATATATCTAGTAAGTACCCTCAAAACATGAGCTACAGAGCCCCTACATCTCAATTTAAAAATTTATTCTTCAAAGATTACCATTGAAACTAATAATAAGTAGCATTAATATTAACTATGTGACCTAATAAGCACAAAATTTAAAGGTAATAAACAAATTTGGTTTTGAAGATTAAATGAGATATTAAACATGAGTCTTTGGCAGGTGCTCAAATGTCAGTTTTGTGTAAATCAGAGAAAGCCCTTCTCTAAGAGTTTACAATGAATAAAATGGCTTATTTTCACCCCTGTAAAAGCAAAAAGTACTTTTCACAACCACCTGTCACTCTGCCAGGTTACTCAGGGTGCAGTGGCTATTCTAAAGGAAAATAGAGAGTGTCCTCAGAGGCTGCAAGTTGTAGAATTTGTAAAATTTCTGTTGTAACCTAAGAGTAAGTTAAAATATATATATATAAATGGCTGTATAATTATATTATGTGTGATAACAAGAAAAAATTTTTGAGATGCATATTAAAGTTATGAAAGAATGAAATTTTGCTTTAAAGTATTTCAAGGATGAAGGGTGAGGGGATAAACCAAACAGATGAGGCAAAATTTTAATAATGGCTGAGTGTTGGTTATGGTATCTAAGTCTTCATTGTCCTGTTCTCTACTTTTGTATATGTCTGAAATTTTTCATAATTTTTTTAATGGTTGTGGGTATGATCTAGAGAGATGTTTAACAGAGATAACACCAGAGAATCAACTATTGTAGTTGGTCTTCTGTTGGCAAGAAACAGACAGACATACTGTTTCTATCACACAACTTTCTATATTTCAGGTGTCTGTATTTGCTTTTCAGTTTTTTAGACTTTGCCTTCATTATATCATAGTCTTTGGTATCCTCAGAATCCCTCACACAGGTCTCCCTGAATTTTGCCATTATTGAAGTTAGCTAACCTGATTACAAAGCTCAGTTTTCCTGAAAACCTATCTCACAAGTTGGGTTACAGTGCTCTTCTTTGTAAATGTATTACAGAAACTAATTGAGGGATGTAACTCTTGGATATCATATTTTCCTCTATAACACACACACCCAATTGTTCACACACACACACACGAATTTCATGCTTAGTAACTATACGGTTTGTTTCTCTTGCACTATTCCTGACTTTGAGGACTGTGTTCTTTATGCATTTCTGCTCTTTCTCCCATCCCTCTGCTTTTCATCTCTGCCTTTGGGAAAAAAAAAAAAAAAAAAGCTCCAAAAGCAAGAAATGCCTGTGAACACTGACAGGAGCGTATTTAGGAGCTTAAGGGGTTTGGAGAAAAACTCCAAAAAAAGAGTTTGTGACTGATGTAGTAGTTGGGCCTTTATAATGACTATGTATGCTTTTCGTTCTTTATTTCTGTTTTTTTCTAATAGAGACTACCCAGTAAAGAACTACCAGATTCATCATCTCCAGTTCCAGCAAATAACATCCGTGTCATCAAAAATTCCATTCGACTGACCCTTAATCGGTAAAAGCAGTGCCTCCTCACTTAAGTGAATATGCAATCATTTAGTGGTGTAGAAGCAGCTACTCTTTCTAAAATAGAAGTGGCTGTCATACATAAAATATGGTGAAAGTTACAGTCATCGGCCTCATGACCTTGAAGTGAATTTTGAACTCTTAACACTTTGACCTGCAGATGCTGTAGCATTCTCATTGATTGCTACATACACTTCTCTGAGGATCACCCACTGTCAAATTGTCATCTACAATATTATGGCTATGTGTTTGGAGGTTTTACTGCCTTAACTTTCGATGCTTGTTTTTCTATTATGGGAACCAGTTCTTGGCCACTTGGACGCTGATAAAACAAGTCCTGAACACTTTTTTTTTTTCTTTTTTTTCTTTTTTTTTAACGTCTTATGTTGTAATCATTGTATAGAGCTGAAAAAGTTGGAAACAAACAAAAAAAAAATTGTCTTGCAATTTTCCAGATGTTAACACATTTTACTTTAGCATTGAAGCCACTTTGTGAAACCTGAGATAAATGAATGTGAGGTATCTTGTCTGCCTTCCTCATCTGTGTAGATGTACTTATTGTCTGTTCTGTTAATTTAAATTATTTTTTTCCAGATTGGCACATGGAATATTTAAATTTTTATTTTGTTGTGCCTTTCTGTCCAGATGTTGCATAGTTACCAGGGAGGATTAGTCCAGTGATTATATACAAGAGTTGGGCACCATGAATTCTCTATATTTTGCCTCCTATGGAGGCCTTTGAAATGCATCTTTATTAAAAAATCAAAATACAACCAGGATACTGAAAGTCAGTATGTGAATGGTGAAATTGTTACATATCCTATCTCATGCCATTCTTGTTAGTTGTCTGGTATTTTTTACTGAGGAGCAACTCATTCCAGCATCAACAATAAGATACCTTTAAGTATAAGAAACTTGTATTTTTGAGGTCTAAAAATTAACCTGGCATGATAATTCCTTACCATTACTTACCCCAACAACTTCAAACAGTTTCTTCACAGCCTAGGCATGCAGAAATAAGCAGTGGGTTTTATTGAAACCTAAAGGCATTTTTGAATGACATTGTTACCAACCATTAATTGGCTCAGGACCTTTGTAATTTTTATTTAACTGTATAAGTTGTCTTTTTTTACACTGCTTTTTTCAATGCATTTCTTAATATTTTTTAAGTTTTATGAATGCATGCTCAGTTTATTAAACTCCATAACCATGTAATTCTTCTTGTAATATGTTTGATTCAGTGTTTTGTAAATGAAGTCGTATGTATTTTCAGAGTATTTTTGTATGTACTGTAAGATACCATCTTTTCAAAGAGAAAACTTTAAAACCTTTATTGTCTCTCTTTAGTCTAATTTTTAAAATATGGATTATGCTTGAATTATTATTTTTAAAAATGGAAATATACATCTTACACAATCCAGTATGCCAAGTACATATTACCTCCTCCAGCTTTCATTCAGCCTTTAGTAGGTCCAGTTGTAAAAACACAAAGTGATACATTTGAATACTGGGGGGGGAATACTAGGCTGTGTATTTTATAGGCCTCACAGGAGACCATCTAGCTGGTGGAGAAGTAATAGCAGTCCATATTCTCTTGCAAGCCCTTTGCCATTGAGTTGAAATACTTGAATTCTGATTGTCAGAGAACAGTATCCTCCCTCTCCAGCACTACTCCCTGACCCCTACATCTCTGAAATGGAAATTATATTGTTTTAACTTATACAGAGAAAAACATGAAAAACCTCTTAGAAGTAAAGAAGGGCAAGGAAAAATAATGGTTGTTCCATTATTCACCTTTTACATAGTATAAGGCAAGAATGAAATCCTGTAACCAAGTTGTATCCACTTTGGCAAAGTTGTTCTGTTCTCTTAGTTGACTCTAAGAGAGTAGAGTCAAATATTTTGGAACTTGTTCTCCAAATACCCTATTTGAGCAAAAGTCAATGATTATGAACAGATTGAATAAATGTCACCTGACTTTAAACTTAGAAAAATTCTTCACTAAGTAGTTTCATTAAATTTTATATATTTGATGTGTTTGTATTTCTGTATTTAATATCTAGCTAATATCCCCTGCTTTGAAAGCAGTCTTCAAAGTCTTTTAAAAATTCCCTATAGATCCGTGTTTACTCTACTATATAAACAGATTCTTTGGAGTGACTATTGGAGTTAAAAAGAAACAAGCCTAGCCCTTGTTTTCTCTGTTTAAGGGTCCATTTAACATGGGGTTAAGACATGGTTAAAATCCTCTAAGATCTCATACTTTAACCCCTTTGGTAACTGTGCAGTTGATTAGATGCTTTGCGATGGTGGGTCTGGTGAAAAAGGAAGTATTTTCTATCTTGAAGAGTAAGTAAAATTTATCATTACATTTTGTTGCCATAGTAGGAGACCTCCATCATACCAGCTACAAGTAAGTAAAAGGGGACAGTGTGGTCTGGGATTGAATGTTATGGTCAGAGGCACTAAGCACATGTGTTTGTTTTCAAGTGTGTAACTGTACTTAGAAATATATTCTAATTCTATAAAGGCCAATTACCTGTTCTTCAAAATGTAGAGAAATGTTCATTTTCACAAGGGTGTTAAATTTTATCTGCTCATTTTTCAGAGACTCTGAAGAATAGTGTATCTCAGAGGAAAACAATTATCTGTTACTTAAACCTTGGAGACTTAACCAATTTGAGATTAAAACATTGTAAAATTGGGGCAAGAGAATGAATCTAAATGACTATATTGGTGCTTACAATAACTTTGTCTTTGGTAACATTAAAATGCTTAACTTACTAAAGTAGCAATGAAATGAAGATGGGCGATGTTGAAATGGGCTAAATTTATTGTTCATTGCCCCACAGCTTTGAAATAGGAATTCCTAACTCGGGGATCATGGGCCCTT
>JAQZBX010049837.1:0-19820 GCA_029593785.1 Cabassous unicinctus
CTTATCTTTCCCTTTTAGTCCAGGCTGGCAATGGTTCCATTCATACAGTTCTTGCAAAAAATGTTTCAGTTTTGTGTGTAGTACACAGTGGTCCAAAATATCAGACAAAAGAATGTTCCCCAGATCCTTCCTGGATAACTGCATTTCCAATCCTGAATTGCACTTAAATGGCTGACTGGATTCATGTTCAAATAAACCCTCCCATGGAGCACTATTCTCTGAGAATTCACTTTCTGGAAGCTCAGAATTTTCCAAACCATCAGTTTCTGGTTTCTTTGTGCCCAGAAGTTCAGTTCCTAGCTAATCCCTTTCCTCTTACATTTTACTATAAGCTGCAAGGAGAAACCACAGTGCGCTTTCCACACTTAGCTTGTAATCTCCTCAGCTAAATATCCAAGCTCAGAGCTTGAAGTTCTGTCTTCCATCTGACATCAGAACTTAATTTTGCCAAGTTCTCTGCCTCTTTTAAACAAGGATCACTTTTCCTCCAACTTCTGATAATGCATTCACCATTTTCTTCTAAGTTCTCATCAGAAGTACCGTTAGCATCCATATTTCTACATACAGTTTCTTCAAAGCAATCTAGGCCTTTTCTATCAAGCATCTCACAATTCTTCCAGCTTCTACTCATTACCCAATTTTGAAGCTGTTTCCACATTTTTGGTACTTGCAATAGCAGCACCCCACTCTCCTGGTACCAAAGCTGTACTAGTCAGCGTTCTTTAGGGAAACAGAACTGACAGGAGATATCTGTAAATATTATGAGACTTTTATAGAAATTGTGTCATGTGACTGTGGGGATGTGCAAGTCCAAATTTTGTATGGCAGGATGCAAGCTGGGAATGCCAATGAAGGTTTTTTGATGAATTCCCCAGGAGAAGCTGCCTGACTGAAGTAGAGATGGAAATTCTCTTTTGATTGCTGAAATCATCAATTCTCCTTTTAAAGCCTTCAACTGAATAGATGTGAAGGCAATCTCCTCAGTTGATTGTAGATGTAATCAACTATAGATACAATCAACTTACTGATGATTTAAGTCCATGAAATGTTCTCACAGTAATAATGAGGCCAATTCTTGCTTGACCAAACAACTGGACTCTGAAACCTGACCATGTTAACACATGAACTTAACCATCAAATGTTTTTTCAATTTTTGACTTTTATAAATTCTAAGAACTATACCACTTTCCAAAAAGTGATTAAAACAGACTATTTTAATTAAATGGGATAATTCATCTATATCTAATTACTTTGAAGGATAAATAAGTTTAAATAACAAATCATTAATTCATCTAAATAAAAAGCAATATTTTAAAGAGAGAAGTAGTTATACTCATCTGATAGCTCAGCACACTAATTGATTTTGCTAAGAATAACTATTAATCACTTGGAAAATGTATGAGTTTTTTTTCATAACAGAATTAAGTCATGTACGTATTCTTCAATATATATTTAATTCAGGGCAATATTTCATTAGAAATATTTAGTAAATTTTTCATATGCTAAAAATTTAATTATGATTATACTTGGAAACATTTGTCTTTTCTTGGTATATAATATTTAATATGTATTCTTGGGGAAAGCTGTTAAAACATACTACCAATTATAAATTACTCAACTGAACTAAGAAGAGATGAAAGACAACATGTGACTTTACATAGATGTTGGTGGATATCAAATTACTTTTATATATAGACACAGATATCTAGATTGAATAATTATTTATTTTTATATATAAATTAGTATATAACATGCTAATATATTTATAGTTAATATATTTTAAATAATATATTTGTATAAACATAAATATAATACTTTATTAAATATATATGTATTCCCCATTGCTCAATAATAGTATTAGGCATGAAAGTGCTATGCCACAAAAGGCCTGGAAATTTTATTTTCAAACCAATAGTACCAAAAGGCCAATACTTGGTGGGGGAAGGGGTGAAGGGAGGGAGAAGGGTGCATGCTGTGTATATGTACATATTTATGTTTACATATATATTATACGTATATATACACATACATGAAAACATCATCTCCCACTGTATGAAGATTGACCTAGGGAAGAATGCATGCAAAAGTTGAATTGACTGATGTCCAACAAAAGAAATGAGAGCAATATATTAAAAGATTAACCAATCTGATAATTTTTTATTTAATGTATGCAATTGAATGGAATAAGGCCTTTAACAGCAAGAAACAACTGTGGCTTCTGACTGATTAGAATAAAGGAGGATATACAGTTAATGAGAAATATTCAAATTGGGTTCTTTTAGTTTGTAGTATGCTAAGTATCTAGATGCCTGAAATTCCTTTTATATCTCTTATTAATAATGTCTTATATATAGGTGTTACAGACACTGTTGGTGATGTTCCTAGGCCACCTCATTTATATCATTTCTATATTCCATTTCTCCAGTTGCATGGTACGTTTGTCTCCCATGACCAGGTCAGCATCTTGACTATTCTGAACACTGGCTAAACTAATGGAGTTGCATTGCTAATGGAGAGGAATTTAAATGTGGCTAGGAGTTTATCCCCAATCCATCCATCATCCAACTTTTGCTTTAGACTGGTTCGAGAGTAGGGTCAACGTCTTTGCCTCAAATAGGGACAACTCTAAGGCATAATTTGTATCCTGGGATTCCTTGCAAGATCAGATTGAAGGTACTCTCCCTGGGATTTTATCAGATATTATACTCTTGCTTGGCTTTTCCTCCCTCCCCTGTCCTTCTTGTCACATTTGTCTTAGTTTGCTTGAGCAACTATCACAAATACCACAAACTAGTTTAGCAAAAACAATAGGAAATTTATTGCCTCATGGTTTTGAGTCTAGAAGAGGTCCAAAATCAAAATATTAGCAAGGTTTGCTTCTTCCTGAAGACTATACCGTTCTGGTGCTGGCTAATGACAATCCTTGGGGTTCCTTGGCTTGTCTTTCTCCCTGCCATCATGTGACAGTGTCCTGTCTTTTCTCATTTCTGTGATTTCTAGGTTCCCTTATAAGGTCCTCAGTAATCTGAATTAAGACCCATCTTCAATGAGTTGGGCCACACCTTAACTAAAAATAACATCTTCAAGAGCACTATTTACATATTCATAGGGATGTGGATTAAGATTACAGCATGTTTTCTTTTTCCTGGGATACATAATTCATTCTACCACAATACTCTCCTCCTAGAAGGCCCTACAAGTACTTTCAAAATTAATCACTTGCCCAGAAATCCTTTCCTCAGCATCTGAGGAAAGACAAAATTAATATAACTGACCCTTTTGCCTGTTTTCAATAAAGCTTGGCATGGGACATATTCTTTGATCTCAAGGAAATGAAGAGCAAAAGAAACCCAAAGCAACAGAAGGAATGAAATAATAAAGAGCAGAAATCAATTAAATTGTAAAGAGAAAAATAGAATCAATTAAACAAAATGCTGAATGACTGACAGATAAATAACATTGACAAACTTAGTAAAAGGACAGGAAAAAAAGCAAAACAAAACAGTAAGGCACAAATTTCCAATAGCAGGAATAAAACGATATCATCAAGAACTCACAGATATTAAAAGGATAATAACAGAATACTATGACAACTCTTTGCACATAAGTTTGAAAACTTAAATGAAACAATTCTTCAAAAAACACAGACTACCAAAACTCACCCAAGAAGAAATTGATAATTGGAATAATCTGATAACTATTAAAGACACTGAATTATTAATTTAAAAGCTTCTGATAAAACTTCAGACCCAGATTGTTTCACTGGAGAATTCTAACAAATATTTAATGAAAAATTAACACCAATTCTACACAAACTCAGAAAACAGAAGAGGAGGCCAAACTTTCCAACTCATTATATGAGACCCAAATTACCCTAATACTCTAAACAGACAAAGACAAAAAAAAAAAGACAAATCAGTATCTCTCCGGTATATAGGCATAAAAATCCTCAACAAATCATATACAGCTGTACTTATATACTTTGTGAAATAGAAATAGATCAGAACTTCTACAACCTGAGAAAGATCACCTATGGAAAACCTATAGTTATCATTATAGTCAATGGTGAAACCCTGAATGCTTTACCCCTAAAATTGAGAACAAGTTAAGACTGGGCTGTCCACTCTTACCATTTAACTTAACATAATACTGGATGACCTAGCCAGTGCAATAAGGTGAAGAAGAAAGGTCAACACACACAAAAATTGCATATCTTTAGTTTAGCAATGAACCATTGGAAAACAAAATTAGAAATGCAAAACTAATTATAATCACTCAAAAATAAAATATTTGGATAAATCTAACTAAAGATGATGAGTATCTATTTCTATGCTATATGCAGGACAGTTATTTTATGTTTGGTGAAAGTATAAGTAATGTATTGTCTTCACTTGGAGATTAATTATGGTTTAAGGAGATGTGTATGGGTGCCAAGTTGATGAGGGGTAAACTGTGATAGTTAATTTCATGTGCCAACTTGTCTAGGTTATGGTGTCTAGTTGTTTGGTCAAGAAAGTTCTGCCTGATTTTTACCATCATTTCATAGATGGATTTGCCTCTTTAGTCAGTTGATTGCCTCTAGGGCTAATTGAATGTTGAGATGGATGAATGTATTTTGCATGTGAGGAAACATGTCTTTTTGGAGTCCAGAGGGCAGAACATGGTAAAGTTAAATACCCTAGGAAAAAAAACACGTTTTTAATTGTAATCTGCATTTCTGTGGGTAAGAACCCATTGTAAATAGTACTCCTTGAAGATGTTATTTTTATATAGTTTATGGCACAACTGAATTAGATGGGTCTTAATCTGAATTACTGGAGGCTTTATAAAGAGAATCCCAAAGTCTCAGAAGCCAGAAAGGAGAGAACATCACCAAGTGATGATAGGCAGATAAACAAGCCATGGGACTCCAAGCATTGCCAGCAGTCAGAACCTGAATGCTGCTGGCCCCAGGAGAAAGCACGGTTTTGCCAATACCTTCATTTGGACTTCTGGCCTCTGAAACCATGAGCCAGTCAATGCTTGTTTAAACCAAACCAGTTTGTGATAGTTGTGATAGCAGCTCAGGCAAACAAAGGCACCATCTTTGTTAATAAGTTTTCATCTCAGAGTCTCTGTTGATATTAGAAATTCCTTAGAAATGAGGGTAAGAGTAAATGGAGTAAGGGTCTCTGATCACTGATATTCTCAATAGAATTGATGGAACTCTTTCCCTTACTAATTAAAAGCAACCATGCAACTTTCTTGTCCATGTGTAACATAGAAAGGGATTGTTTTAGTTTCCCAGCTGCTAAAATAAACACCAGGCAATGAGTTGGATTGACAATGGGAATTAATTGGTTCACAGTTTAAGAAGCTAGAAGGCTTGCTTCCTCCAGGGTTGGTAACTTTTGGCTGGCCAGCAATCTTTGGGGTTCCTTGGTTTTTCCATCACATGGCAATGAGCATGGTGATGTCTTTTCCTTTTTCTTCTGGATTCCATTGACTTACAGTTTCAGGCAACTCGCCATGTCTTCTCCCTCTGTGTCCAGTTTCCTTTGCTTATAAGGACACAGCCGTATTGAATTGAGGCCCACCCTCATTCAGCTGGGCACACCTTAACTAATAACATGTTCACAGGTCCTGTTTACAAATGGGTTCACACCCACAGGATGACCAGAGGTTGCAACCTGAACATGCCATTTGTCGGGGACATAATTCAATCCCTAACAGGGATAATAACTGGTAAATCAATCTTGTCTATCTGGTGGTAGCCATAAGAATTCTTTTATAGTGTCTCAAAGTCCTGTTTCCAATGAGTCAATTAATCTCAAAATAATTTAATAAATATTATGAGTTTTACCTAAAGTAGCAAAATCTATCAAGTTTTGAAATTGAGATATAATTGTTTAATAAAATGTGCAATGCAGGCATCCTATCTTAATGTAGGAAGGGGACAATCATTTTACATTAGGCTCACATATAGTAATAGAAAAAGTCACTTGTGTTTATGCAAATGTTTCAGAAAAGATTCCACAGAAAAAATCCAAGAGAATTTACTAGGACTAGCCCCTACCACGAATCAACTATTATTTGATAAACAACTATCAAATTGTAAAACCCTCAAAGAAAAATAATGTCTTCCTTTTTTCCCCCTTAAGGGGGATTAAGTAGTGCATTGTAACTTAATCTCAACTAAATTATGTATCTTAAGGGAAGAATAGATACATTTTTGACTTGCTCACTGAATTTCAGTGACTTCAAGGTCTTAGCTTCATTTTAGTTCTCACTTCAAATTACACATAATGTCTGAAATATTTTAGGGTTTCTTAAAATGATTTATATTTCCAATTCTTTCAACATAAAAAACAACTATACCACTGCTAATAAAAAGAGTAAATACAATTTTAAAAGAGAATTGAAGTTGTAATTAAACCAACTTCATTGGCCTAGTAGACTATATTAACTTATTAATAATGAAAAAAGAACAAAAAAAAAACCCTGAAATTACCAAGAACATGATTAATTTGGTTTACAGACTGGACTGGTTTGGCAATTATGATTTTTATGTTTTTCTTAAGAACTCAAGCTAGTGTGGAGAAAATAGTACATAATTTGAATATAGTCACTTACTATAGCAGGAAACATTAAATAACTTGTTCTTTTTCTTTCTTAATTTACTGCTTTGTAGTGTAAGGAAAAATTAAAGTAGCCCACATAATATTGATATAATTTTCCACAGAATTATGATGTAAAATATTTTTACCTGAAATATATTTGTGATATCGAAATAAAACAAGTTTTACGCAATGCACAAATATTAAGTCTGCATTCTGCATTTCACAAGAATTGCTTGCATTTAACAACTATAAATACTTATCTGACTTTTGACTTTAAAATGGTCTAATGAATCTTAGCAAAGTATCTTTCCGACTCTAAAAGGAAATCACAATCCATATATTTATCTGGAACATATAAATATATGCAGATTTTTTTTCATTTTTAGGACATTAGTAAACATTATCAACATAATTTCAAAATGGCATTTTCTAAATTATCTATATAATTAATAATCATCTGAGAAAAATAGCAATTTTCCATTTTGTGATTATAAATGTCATAATATTAATGTTAAACTATATAAATATGGCTATAAGAACAAACAAAATGTGACCAATAAAAAGGTAGAGTGGATACCTAGGTTAGTTAGCTAGCGAGAAGCCTACAGGCCTCCCATCTTCTTGATTTGAATATAAGGGGAAGTATAGACTTCTGGAGGATATTGATTCATTGTGTAGAGAAATATACAAAAGTAGCATATATTACTTGAGTATGCTAAGATGCAGATCTATCATGAAATTTTAGAGCAAGTCAAGATCATCCGTTCAAACTCATTATTACTCAAAAGAAGAAACTAATGTCCAAAGAGTTCAATTTTTTTGCGATTCTTTTTGCAAAAGAATTGCAAAGGAGCTTTCAAGGACAGATAATGCAACCAAACCCTTTTATATATCCTCACATTAAACTACAGGATTCCTTTGTACTTCTTGCTTAAATATACTGTTGAGATTCTCATAGGACCAGCTATGGAGAAGTCTTAGCAAATTAATTTATCCTTTATTAGCACAATGTTGGCTAATTAGAGAAAGAAGTGAATTAAACAAGAAGTAATATTGATGAACCCTGCGTGTGTCATGAAAAGGTAGAACATCAGTCACATAGCATTTCAAGGAGAGATTAGTGGTGGGGGGAAGAGATTTGAATGGCCTGAATACCAGACATATAATGTGGAAAGGGAAGTAGGGAGGGTCTCTGAAAGAAACCTTGAAGACTTGCATGTATATAAGTGGTTAGGTTGTATATTTACATGAAGACAGAGACTTTTACTATTACCATCTAGAATCTCTTTAATAACTCTGATTTTATAAGTTTGTGAAGGACAAAAAAGTTACTGATAGGAAAATGCATGTGATGGTACATGAGATTACATCAGTCAAAGGTTGCATGGGAGAAAAGCATTATGAATACTGTTATATATTTATAAACAATGGTTATATATGCTTTTTTGAAAGATGTGAAGGAGAATTGGAGCAAAAAAGAATTGTTGTAAACATGTTAAATGTCTCGGGGAATCTACATTAAAGATTGAACCATATGAAGTTGTGTGAGGGGAATACAATTTTCTGTTAGTTACTCTAACAATAAAATGGGGAAATGTGTCCCTGTTCTGAAGCAACTTACATATTTCTAAGTGGGCAATCTTCCTTAGGGAATTCTTTAAAACTGCAAAGAAATATAAAACTGAGATTCTCATTTTCCAAACAAGTGCTTATAAAGACTTGCTGGGGAAAATAGTCTTCTTACTCAAACAAGGACTGTGCTGTCCCCTTCAGGAGAGAGGAACCTTCTGCTGAGAAACCTAAATTCCTCCGCCTCATAAACACAATCATACAAGTGCTATTGAGTAGATATATGTGTCTGCATATATATGTGTGTATGCAGGCATATATATGTTCATACATAACCACAACATAAATATAATATTTTTTATTTTAAATATTAAAAGATCAAAACCAAATCAGGAATTAAATTAAAATTCTAGTAGAACACATGCCTATTAACTGGTTGTTAGATTTTAAACTCCTTTCTGTGTTCCCAGTTGCTAGAACAATGTCTGCAATACAGGAGGTACAGAAGAAAACCCATAGCACAAAAAACAAAAACAAAACAAAACAAAAAATCCTTAAATCCCATTTTGGAATTCTTCAGTGACTTCTTTTTGTGATAGTTCCAACTTCTTGGCATGTCATGAAAATTTCCAAATAATCTAATCCAAAATCAAAGCTTTATTTGTCTAACTTTTCAACTATAATTTTCTATCATTCCAATTTACCTACTCAAAAATACTCTTATGAAACACTTCTTTAATTTTACTGAAACTACCAATTCATTTCACCAACTTTTCAGTAATTAGGTGATCCATGTTGTAATTGCTTCCCTTTTTTTCCATCTTAGATTCCATCATTTCTAGCCTCTATTTGTTTGCTCATCTCTTATTATCATACTTGCCTGTAAAGACCAAATCCCTGTTATGCATGTACATTCCTTCACTGTTTCAATCCACAAAGAGCTGAGCATTGGGTAAAAAAATCACACAACCAGGAAAACTATCGTTCCTGTGAAATTATAATCCCCAAACTCAGGGATATCCTCTAGTCCTGTCATCTTTCTTGTATATAGGAAGACATGAGTGTAATTAGGTAGAAAATTCCTCATTTTCCTTTGCTATTCAAAAAATATACTTCTATCTGCACATACCAACTCCTCCTTTCATTGTTTACATGAGGAAGGTCTGTCTCCTCTTCCAAAGGTCAAAACCTCCACATTATTATTATTATTATTTTTAAAGATTTATTTATTTATTTATCCCCCCCTTGCTGCTTGTGCTTCACTGCGTCCACCCGCTGTGTGTTTCCTCCGCGCCTGCTTATCTCCCCCTTGCCGTGAGGCCCCGCTGCATCAGCCCACCGCGCCGCGCGGGCTGGCCTGCTCTCACAAGGAGGCCCTGGGAAGCGAACCCGGGGCCTCCCGCATGGTAAACGGGGGCTCTATCGATTGAGCCACAACCGTTTCCCTCCACATTTACTTATATCATGAAATATTTCACTGAAAGTGGTACTTATAAAAAAGTGGTTTTAGATTTGCTTTTATATAAGTTGACACACCTGCATAAAATGTCAGAATTATGTTTCCAAATACCCATAGACTTTTCTGATATGAGGACTTACAATTCCAAACCAGGGTGGTAGTTACTACCCTGTGAATAATGCTTAAAATCCATAACATAGACAGGAAAATATAATACTCTTTCTGTTCATCTTCTCCTTTGAATGTTACTTGTACTATACACCACTTCTTCAGTGTTGTTCTGTCAGGGGACTCAGACAATTTCAGAACTGAAATAGACTAGAAATTCTTTAGCCATCACAATCTTTAAAGGGGACACACATGTAGATACTATTTACTAGAAAAAAAATCACATATATTCACCAAATTAAAAAAAAAAAAGTATAATCATGTGATAAAGTGTACTAATTTTAAATAAAAATAATTTTGTTCTCAGAACTAACACAACCATTGTATAAATGTAATACTAGGTACTTGCAGGTTATGGTTTTACAGCAGAAGCATGTCATAGGTTATGGGTTTTAAATACCTGATTAGAAAACTTCTGAGAGAATACCCCCAGGGTAGAAATATGTATTTGTGATTATGATTCAGAATGGAAAAAAATTTTTTTTCATACAAGTAAATATTTTGAAAAACGTGTAAGAGTAAAAGACTTAAGAAAAAGAATGCATCTTTAAACTGAGTTATCATGATGTGACAGTTTTGGCTTCATTCACTGAAATGCCTTGCTGTATTTTTCCTATTTGTAAAAAGAATTTTAAAAGATCACATGAGAAATGGCCAGTGGCCAGTTATGCTGTTCTATTTAAGGAGATATTTAAGGAAATTGCCAACAAAGAAAAATGTTCTTTTTTTTTTTTTTTTTAATTTGTTAATCGTTAAATAAACATTTCTTCCAAAGTCAGATTTTATTACCCAGAGCTGACAAAATTTCTGTCCAAACAGATGCTGTGATTTTAGAATCCAGCCAAATGAGCAGATCATTCAGTCCTACACTCTACCCCTGTATGGGGTTGAGGAGAGGGGGCAGGGTGCCAATGAGAGGAGATGTAAGGACATGTTACATTTGATGAAACCAATTTACCGCGATGTTGAAGTTCATGTCCCCTGGAGGAAAAACACCGGAGCTTTCAAAATGAGTATGAGGAATGCAAAGACTTGTCACCCTGTTTTTTAGGGACAAGCCTGACTCTACAGTTGAGCAACCTGGGAAGTCCTAAAAAATGCAAATATCCAGAACCCATCCTCAGATATTCTGATTTAATTTGTCCATGGTGGGGTCAGGGCATAAATATTTTTAAAACTTACCCAATGTTTATAATGTGCAATCAGGATTAAAAACAAAGCATAAAAACCTGCTTTAGAGTTAGAGGTTTTCTGGTTATATGCTTGACTGGTGATATATCTGACACACGGCCTTTATTTCTACCATCTCCAGGTTTTCTGAGCCATTCCTTAATGCCCTTTGGCAACTCACTTTAGTAAGGTCACAAGATCAACTCACACACACATTTTTCACCTTGTTTGGACAGTGTGTACAACAAAACTCAAAAGGTGCTAAGAGCACTGGAGCAATAACCTTAGCCTGATGAAATAAAAATATTACAGAGGAATAGAGCAACTCCTCCATCCCATCCTGCTTTTTAAATTGGTAAATTGGTTTAAGCCTATCCAAAGTCTCAGATGTCATGTAAATGTATTGTCTTTTGATAATTTCATACTACCCACTAAGTAGAGGCTTCATCACCCTTCATCTGGAAAGGCTGCACATTTTCACAGTGCATGGAAAATGGCTCCAAATTCAGATTGTCTGGCTTCAAATCTGAGCTAAAGGATTATTAGTTATATTATTTTAGGAAAGTCACTTGATGTCACTGTGCATCAGTTTATGTATAAAATAATTCTGTATATAATTCCTAGGGTGGTTGTTAATATACATAAGCACTTAGCATATCGCCTGCTACATACTCAGCACTTAATAACTTTTAGCTACTTTTATCCCTGGATATCTCCTAGCAGCCTGAATCCTCTCCCAGGTTATAACATGGCAATACATTTCATTGATCTTAGGTTTCTCATATTTATCTGGATGTTTCTAATCTTCCCCCAAGAGGTTCCACCCCAAAAGTAGGAGACTCCAGGACTTGGGCATTTCACCTTCATGCTTTCTCTCTGTCCTTTATTCCAATCTCACACACTTCTGAGGCTAGAGGGGATTTGTCACCTTACCTTATATCCCATCCCTAGTTCTCTCTACGCTATAGGTTATGTATTACGTCCACCATGACTGGCTGTTGATATTTTAAGTGGAGCTTAAGGAACTCACTTTAAAAGTTTCTCTTTCAACAATGCCTTCCTTTCAAAACATTCCCTTTCTACAGAACCCAAAATATGTTTTTGAATGCCAGACATCGAATATTAAATCTCTTTGCATTTGTACTATATATAGTCCTAAAGTTCCCTGAGGTAATTGAATAAGAAAAATCACAAATGGCTATTCTTTGCCTTCTCAATAAAGGCAGCTTTGACCATTGACACCTATAATGCTAAACACAGCTGTGAATGAAAAGCAGTAATAAGGTCATTACAGCCCCCAAAATTCTAGGAATGCTTCAAAAGAGATTTGGCTTGAAAAGATGCAACTGCTGAGACTTTGTCATTTCAATAGTCTTTACGTTTAATAGACATGTTCTTAATCTTAACCCACATACCTGTGGGTGAGACTCCATTGTGAAAGGATCTCTGGAAGATGTTATTTTAAGTTAAAGTACGGCCCAAATGAATGAGGTTGTGTCTTAACTAGAATTACTGGAAGCCTTATAAAGAGAAAGAAACTAGAAGCCGGAGGCAGACAAAGCTATGGGGCAAGCCAGAAGCAGGGAGTCAGCAGGAATTCAGAAGACAAAGGAAAGGGTATTGTCATGTAATGGGAAATATATATGTATATATCCAAATATATATTTTTTCAAGCATTTTCAGTTTTTTCTTTGTTTTTTGTGTTTTGGTCTAAATTAACGGCATAACTTGTCCTCAGGACTAGAAGTAAGGAAGGGCCACACTTAAAAGTTGCATCATTACATAATACTGAAAATTAGAGCCATAATAAAACTTTTGTGAAATATTTCTATTTATATAAGATACTGAATTCTTGGTTTGTAGCCTATGGACTGCTAATGTATGCACAGAAAAGACTCAGGAAGTCTGTAAATTTCCATTCTTTTATATAATCCTTTCGTATATATCTGTATTGTCCTGAGGAAAAACGTCTATAGATTTCACTGTTTTGTCAAAGACTGTTGCAATCTGAAAATGATAAACAAAGTCTCATGTGGACTATATCCCAGATTTGTGACATGTTAAAACGTAAAGCACTACTGAAAGTTTTTAAAGATCTGCGATAAATTACAGTTGAGAAAACAAAATATGAATCATTATGTGAAAGGTGGTCACTTTAAGGAGAAGGGCAACCTAAACTGTTAGTTCCCTAAATTAGGTGAAGAAAGCTAAATTGGGTGAAAAATGCCAAATTTTGTGGCAAATGTAAAGCACAACCACTTTTCCCTTCTGGTAGGTGGCTATACCCCCTTCCCCAATAGTGCCTATGTTAACATTAATGACAATTACAATAATTATTTCTCTCATTGCTACTGGTTTAGTTTCCTAGGCTGCTCAAGCAAATACCATGGAATGTGTCAGGTTAAACAATGGAAATTTATTCCCTCATGGTTTGAGGCTGGGAAAAAGTCCAAATGAAGGTGTCAAGGCAATGCTTTCGTCCCAAAGACTCTAGCATTCTGGGGCTGGCTGCTGGCGATTTTCGGTCCTTCACTTGTCACTAGCAAGTCACATGGTGGTCTTTTCTGGCCTGGCTTCTGTTGAATTTCAGCTTTTTGCTTCTGTGGCTAGCAGAATTTCACTCCACTTATAAAGAACTCCAGTAACAGGATTAAGACTTATCCTGACTGAGGTGGGGGTCACACCTTAGCTGACGTAACCTCATCAAAAAGGTCCTGCTTACAATGGGTTCATAGCCACAGGAATGGATTAAATTTCAGAACATGTTTTTCTGGGGGTACAAACACCTTCAAATCACCACAAGCATTCATCATATATTAACCACCATGACAAGCATCTTAAATGTAGTATCTCATTTCACCCTCAAATATCCCCAAGTATTAGGAATCTTTTCATCCTTTTCATATAGAAAGCGATCTTAGTCCAAATGAATTTGATCAATGAGGAAACTACACTGAGCAAGTTTTAAAATTCCCTCAGTTTCCCCTCAACTAGTTATTAGAAAACCTGGTCTACAAGCCAGGTCTCATGACACAAACCCTGTATTTTTTCTACTAATCAATCTGACTGCCTCTCAAGAAATCCTTCTGGCTGCTCAAAATCTTAGGTTATTTACAATTTTGCACTAGTGTAATTTTAGTGTTAGGTTTAAGTTTGACTAAGGTTTTCAAATTCTAGAGAAAAATTCAAGATTATAGTTTTTGAAAATGTAATTTTGCAGGGTTAGCAGATGCTGAGGCCTGATGATTTATATTACAAAAGCATTATGACTAGCCTTATGTGCCATATAAAACATCCCCTTTCTTATAACACTCTGCAGGCTTCCATATGGCAGTATAGAAGTCAGGCATCTGGCCTAATGCTGACACTTTCAACATTTTTTGCTATAATTAAGAAAACAATGTCTTACTTTAATATAATCTTGACACAATTAAGCATAGTTGGTACTGTAAATTACATCATGCATTATATTAAACAGTTACATAAACAATCTGCCAGAAAATAAAATGTTGAGTATGCTTCCATTTTTTATATTATCATACATTTTCATCTTAGAAACCTTCACAATATATGTTATTTCCAAGGATTCTTTTGACCAGAATCTCTCTTTTGTAGTCAATGATATGTACCTCATTCTCCTCACAGATTAATAAAATATTTGTAGCTACTTTTTGAACACAGCAATAAATAAAAAGAAAGGAAAATACAAAAATCTATAGCATCTTGGACTTTTCAAACTTATAGAAAATCAATAACATATTTAAAATAAGGAACTAAATATAAATATCTATGTATCTATCTATATCTATCTATCTATCTGTCTGTCTGTCTATCTGTCTGTCTGTTTGCCTGTCTATCTATCTGCTTTAGTTTCCTAGTTGCTAAAACAAATGCCATACATTGGGTTAACAACGGGAATTTATTAGCTCATGGTTTCAGAAGCTAGAAGGCTTACTTACTCTCAGGGTCAGTATCTTCTAGCTGGCCAACAATCTTTGGGGTCTTTGGCTTTCCCATCACATGGCAATGAACATGGTGATGTCTTTTCCTTCCTTCTCCAGGTTCCATTGATTTCCATCTTCTGGCCACTCCCCATGGCTTCTCCCAGTGTCCAGTTTCCTTACAAGGACATCAGCTATAATGGATTAAGGCCCACCCTTATTCGGTTTGCAAACACCTTATTTTCAAGGTCCTATTTACAAATGGGTTCACACCAACAGGACCAGGATTTGAACATGCCTTTTGTGGGGGACATAATTCAATCCCCAATGCTAGCACTCACTCTCTCTCACTCTTTAGCACATTGATTTATTATACAAGTTCTCAAACTAGACAAAAAATTAAAAGCAAGTTCAAGAATAATTTCCCCCCATTTCCAAGACTTGGCTGAACACAACAGAAAATGTTTCCTCTAAATTTTTGTCAATAGTTTTTCAAAATTTTTATAAATAATCAGAAGTTAAAGAACATCAAATATCAAGAAATTACATTTCAAGAAAAACATTTAAAATTTTAGGCGAAGTAATTTTAGAAATAAGTAGGGTAACACTACTTTCAAGTTCTGAAATGCTGAACATGTACTTAGTGGAAGTTAAGGTGAAACCTCTCTATCCACCATCTACCGATCCACCATCTATCAATCCACCATTTATTTATCCAAATTTCAAGGCTAGGACAATGACCTTTCTGTAATATTCTACCCCATAGCTTTTGACTCTATTTTAATTATTCTGAAGTTAATTGAATAAGTGAATTCAAAATCTATCTTTGTTCAAATCAAAATTTGAATTAAACTCAGAATAAGATAAAAAGGAATATTGTGAAAGCTAATTGTAATTTTTACATGTCTCTCTTTATGAGTAATTTTTTCAATACTATTGGTCTCTTGGAATTGAACCTTTTTCTGATCCTTTTAGCCTCAGAGAAGGATATTTTCTTACTCAATCCACATATACCTATTAATCGTTTACTATTCTTCAAGAACTGTTCAGGGCATCAGATATACATGGGTAAACAATACAAACTCTCCATCCTCCAAGAGAGCGTGCTGTAGCCAGGGTAAGAAGACAACAAATAAATCCTTAAATATGTAGTCATTTAGATATTGCTAAGAACCATGGTGAAAAACAAAACTGAATTTGTCTAATAAAGAGTCGGGGGGCTAGTTGGAAGTGTGATTATATATATGGTAGTCAGAGAAGAGTGCATTGATGGCTAACATTTGAGGCGGGGCCTGCCGGAAATAAAGGAGAGAGGCTTGTGAGTTTCTGAGAGAAGGGTTTCCATATTGTCACCACTTTGCATGCAAGCATCATAATGTGACTTGTCATTTCCACCGCCCCCACCCATAAAATCAGTGGGTAAGATTTCTGACTGGCTTTAAAACTTCAAGCTACACCAGCTGCTAGCTCCCTCTCATGAAATATCTTCTATAGCTTACAAGAAAATTATTTAAATTATGTGAAAGAAAATATATATGAATATATTAAAGAAAATAAAGAATGAAATGAGAAATCAAAGAATGCATCATCATGTAAATATGTGTTCTTAGAAATAAGGGTAGAGAAATAATTGAAAATGTGTATTTTGTATTTTGTTTAACATCAATGCCAAGTCTGCTCCCATATTATTTGGTGGTGTGCTATCACTTGCCATCAAACAAAAGAAATGAGCAAGAGAGTTATATGTTCATACCTTGCTATGCTGAGATATGTTAGGAAAGGTAAATTGACCACATCTATCATATCTTAGTAGGTGAAAATATTATATAACCTTGCGTTTATTGAGCTGCCTCTTGTTTTTCTTCAAATCAAGTAAGCTTAGTAACTATCCTTGGACCTCAATTTATGTTTGAGTGGAAGGAAACTGATTGTGTTCTTTCTTTGGAAGCCAAAAACTTGTAAATCTACTGTTTCAAGATTTGACAGTAGTTGAAAACTCATTGATTTTAAAATGACATTAAAACTCTCCAAATGTTTGCCTGTTGACAAAGGTTTATAGAGGATATAAACTGAAAATAGTAACCTAAAAAATATGTATTTTACATAACCTAATCCTTCCCAGTCTACTTCTTACATAACTACATCATTTTATTCTGATGGCAGATGTGTTACGTATTGTCATACATTTCTTATTTGGGTAGTATCCAGTCACACTTATTTCTTTCTGTCCTTTTTTTAGTCAATTATCTAAGTAATCATTAATCTGTGCCTACCGTTTATCAGGCTCTGAGCGGTAGTTGTCAATTAGATAGACATAGTTCGTGCCCTCATGGAACTTACAGATTAATGGACAAAACTCACCAGAAAACAGGTAATAATTTCATAATGTAATGATTGCTTTGATGATGGGAGTGTAGTGCATTGTGACATACCTACATAAAACCCTAGCTTGGAAGGGGACTGGACAGAGAAGACTTCTTGGAAGAAGGGACACATAAGCTATGATCTAAAGTACAGTAGAGGCTGGTCCCAGCAGCTCGGGTGGCGAGAGGAGCGGTAGCGGCCAGCAGCTCGGGTTGGAGAAGGCTCTCCGCCAAGATGCCCAAGAGGAAGGTCAGCTCGGCCGAACGGCGGGGAAGAAGGAGCCCAAGAGGAGGTCGGCGAGGCTATCCGCTAAACCCGCTCCTGTGAAAGTGGAAGCAAAGCCAAAAAAGGCAGCGGGAAAGGATAAACCTTCAGACAAAAAAGTGCAACCAAAAGGAAAAAGGGGAGCAAAGGGCAAACAAGCTGAAGTGGCTAACCGAGAAACTAAAGAAGATTTACCTGCGGAAAATGGAGAAACTAAAAATGAGGAGAGTCCAGCCTCTGATGAAGCGGGAGAGAAAGAAGTCAAGTCTGGTTAATACAATATACCAGTGGTCCCTGTTTCAGTGGTCCCTGTTTCTCCCTTCTTGTACAATCCAGAGGAATATTTTTATCAGCTATTTTGTAAATGCAAGTTTTTTAGTAGCTCTAGAAGAAACATTTTTAAGAAGGCGATTGGAATCCCACCTCATTCCATTTTTTTAAGTGTAATTTTTTTTTTTTAAGAGGGGAAATCATTTGCTGGTTGTTTATTTTTGGGTACAACCAGAAAATAGTGGGATATTGAATTATGGAGGCTTTGACTGTCTTGGGTGTCAACTTAACATTCCACTGGGGCCTGGCAGTTTTTATACCCTATAATACAGCACATACTAAATGGTGATTTGGAATCACAATCATGCATTTAATATGTGTTGAACATTTTAAATTACTCCTATTCCCATGTTTTTTAGTAGACATGTTTCTTAAAACCACTTCCCTGATCTTGGCTCTCCCTGTCAGAACTCTACAACATCCTTGGTTGTGGTCGTCCAGTGTTTCTAATAACTTTGTTATGTGCTGTAAAAGATTGGAAATGTGAGTATGTAGTGTGTATGGTATTAAATTGTGGATTAATGGGACTTAAAGATGTAACAGCTTATCAACATTTGAAGATATTGATACTTGATATCCTCTTAAAGAAAACTTGCCTCCAAATTTTAAGCTGGAAAGTCACTGGAATAACTTTAGAACAACAACATGGCTTTTTAGGTTTTCGGTACTTACATTAAGAATTGTGTACAAATTGTTCATAATGTCTGTGCTGATCTTCAAAACAACCAATAAAATCTCAACTATGAAAGAAAAAAAAAAAAAAGTACAGTGGAATTTAGCCAGGAGAAGCAGCAGAAAACATTTAGTTTTAAGGAGATAAAAGATAGCATAGTATATTCAGACAAGTGTAATTATAGAGAGGGGCTGCATGAGAAAGTGGCTGAGAGGTGTGATGGAAAGCAGGGTCAAATCCTAAAGGAGATTGAATTCCAAGGTGAGGATTTTATGTTATATACTAAAAGGAGGACTATTGAAGTTGTTGTGAGAGGAGAGAGATTAGATAAATTTTAAATGCATTGAGCAGATTGGTGGAGGGCTAAACCAAGTATTCCTTTAATAATATAGAAGTTTAGAATGATGCTTGACTGATCTAGAAAGGTGTTTGGGGTATTAAAAAATAGAACAGACATATGGATTGAATGGAATGGTAAAGGAAAAGGAGGTATTTTCACTTGAGATAAGAAATACAAATTAATCTTTGGAATTATTTGAAGAGCATGTGAGATGGTGCTGTCAACATACTTTTATATATATGATAGAGATGGAGGAGAGCGATATGGGCTAAAATATACTGATTTAGAAAAGTAGATGGTAGTTGAAATGGTAAGGTTGTGGCAAATGTGGCAAATGAGAGATAAAAGCTTTCTGAGGGTAAGAAGGAAAGATATTGAGAGTGGAATGTAGGGAGGGAGAGAGCAGGAGAGATGGAGAGGGAGAGAGAGATTGAGAAAGAGACTTTTCTGAGAAGGCTGGGCAAGATGGGACACAGTTCACAAGTAGAGGATGTAGTTTTGGTAGTAAAGAACACTTCTTCCATTGTAATGGGAGGGAAGGAAAAAGGAATGATCACAGAGATGTGTGGGGGGTGATATCAATAAGATGAGAGAGTCCTGTTTTCTCTGTGCAGTAAAAACTATTCAGAATTTTGAAGAAAGAGCAGTATAGGTTTGAAATAGTTGCTGAGGAAAATGAGGGGAAGAGGTGACCAAGAAAACAGAAAGGATTGCAACAAATTTAAATTAAGAAATCAGTTAAAGTTGGAGGAGAATATTTTTATTTGTCCTAAGGTATGTTTTATTCAATATTTCTCCAGCATGTACACTACTCTTGGCACAAGCACAGAAAGGCAAGGCAGTTGTTAGGCAGGTGTAATGAAAAATTAAATTGAGGGTTTTGAAAAAAAATGGTTGAAGTGTTTTTCCATGGACTCTGAGCAGGGTAAGAAAGAAAATGAAG
>JAQZBX010049838.1:0-19819 GCA_029593785.1 Cabassous unicinctus
ACATTTTCGGGGCAGGGAGGGGAGAGGCAGTCGAAATACAGGGGTTTTTTGGGACTTGGGGGTTGTCATGAGTGGCATTGTGGCAACAGATGTAGGCCATTTTACATCAGCATATACCATGCAGAACTGTGTGGGAGAGAGGGTGGTCTATGATGTGAAATGCGGTCTATGCTTGGTGGCAAAGCCCCAGGATGTGTATTTCCATTATGGGTGATGTTCCACACTGATGAAGGATGTTGGTGTGGGATGTTATGGGAGTTGTGGGAGGCGGGGAACATGGGAATCCTTGAAATTTCTGAGTAATAATTAGGTAATCTAAGCACCTTTAAAATATATATATATATATATAAAATAACATTTATGTAAGAAAATACACATATATGCATATATATTTGTATATCATTTTACAAATATTGGTATGTACTGTGAAAAATCTTGATTTTTATGAACAATAAAAACAAACAAACAAACAAAAAAAAAAACTGTTCCTGGTTCAATAGGACCTTTTATTTTTCTTTTGAGTCCTGGTACTTTTACATACAAATATTTACACAGTGCCAGGTACTGTACTATACAAACTATATACATTTACTAATTTATTCTTCACAATAGTACAGCAAGGAAGGTACAAATAATACCTTCTATATTTTACAGATGAAGAAGTAGGACATTTGGAGTAACTTGGCAAAAGTGACACAGCTAGATAATAGCAGAACTCTGAGTTGAGCCCAGGAAGCCTGGATCATTGCTCTTAACCAGTCTTTTCTCTTAACTAGTCCTCTGTACTAAATAAAGTTCATTGTGAAGAGGAAAAAGAAATCAGCAAGTACCTTCATAGCCATTGGTTGAAATGTGATGGTCACATTTTTGTTAATATATATGCAGAAAATTTTTGATATTTCAGGCTAATTTTAATTATTTCCTTTCAGACCAGAAAAGATGGTTAACTTTGAGTTAATTTGCAGGAAAACCCATCAAGGTAGCAAAAAGTCCAAGTTTTAGAATAGCTGCATATCATATCTGTGTTAGAGAATGAAGACTAATGTCCAGTGAATAAATATAATCAGGCCTTTGTATGTATTGTTAAGTTTCAGATCACTTGATTTATACAAACTGTGGTCAAAGGCTTCTAACAATAAAAAGCAGCAATCTCCACAGTCTCTCCCTCCTGTACCCCTTATTTCCTACCCCAGCAAAAATAATCACTTTCAACCCCTTTCTCTGTTACTTTTGGCATTTACTACCATATTCTCAAATAAAATGCATATAATGATATCTCTTAATTTATCAAGTTTGGATTTAATCTATTGACTTCCTATTATGGGTAGAAGGAGAATTTTGTTTTTTTTTTTGCAGTCTTTCCTCAAACTTCTTCTTCCCATTGAAATTACATATATTATTGGTTAAACCCAGAGTCATTTTTTTATGTTAAAACTTTTTAACTATTGTTTCTTGATTAGCCAAGCAGTATACTATGATTGTATTTCCTTTCTTACACAGCTCTGTGCTATTTTTAACTTAATTGTTCCCTGCTTAGTTTTCTTTGACTGTCCTTCTAAGTCTTAACCACACTTTCCAAAACAACACTATGAAAGCCTCACAATACAATTTTCCTCATGGCTAAACTTGCAAAACAATCTACTGATTAAATATTTTACGTAGAGACATTTCTCCTATAATCCTTCATATTCCTGCTTCAACCTGAACTGTCATTTTGGGACATCTCCTTGCCATCGTCCTGGGAGTTCCTTTGGCCTCTTTTCCAGCTTGAATTCACTAGTCCTGGATATTTTCCTTTTTTTTTTTTTTTTTTAGGTTTTGCTGGAGCATATCCCACTCTAGATTCCTAAAAAGAGTTCATGGGATGTACAGTTTTTTGAGAATTTACATGTCTGAGTAAGTCTTTTTTCTACACTTAGTCTTAATGATAGCTTGGGTATAGAATTCCTGGTTAGAGATAATTTTTATTAATTTTTTGAAGCCTTTACACCATTGTCTTTTAGCTTCTGGTGTTGCTGTTTAGAGGTTTGAGACCATTCTTATTTCCAATTGTTTGTATATGGCCTGTTTTTTTGTTGTTGTTTGTTTTTTATTTCATTCTTTGGAAGCTGTTAGGATTTTCTCTTTTATCACCCATGTCCTGAATTTTATGATAATATAGGAGTTTCTCTTTTATCACCTATGTCCTGAATTTTATGATAATATGCTTTGGCATATTTATGCCTTTTTCATAACTTGTTTGAGGTATTCAGTGGAATTTTCAAATCTGAAAACCAATCCTTCATTTCTGGGATATTTTCCTGAATTATTTCTTTGATATGTTCCTTCATACATTTGTCTCTATGGACATTTTATTAACAGAAGCAATAGATCTTCCTGGAGTAATACTTTTATTAAAAATGTTTTTTTAAATTTTGTCCATCTCTTAATCTTTTTGTTCTATCTTTTGGGCGAGATTCTTGACTTTATCTTATGCATAACTTTTTGTCAACTCTTTGTCTTTTCATTTTCTTTTATAAAAAATCTTGCTTTTTGTTTTATATTTTTATCTCATCGGGGATGTTATTTATAGTTTTATGAAGAAAAGGTTTTCGTTTTTTTTTTTGTTTGTTTCTGTTTCTATACTGATCTGTATCCTTTGTGTTCCCTTTCTTTCTTTTTAGGATTTTTTTCCTTTCATGTTGGAAACTTTCTTCATGTGTGTAGCAATTCATAACTGTCCTTTCATATCTGAGTGAGGCAAAAAAAAAACTGATTATAGGCTCTGGGTATATGTGTGAGGCTTTTCAATTGGTGGATTTCTATAGAATGATGTAGTAGACAGCTTAAATTTTCACTGGGACTTTCCAAGGTCTTTTGAGAAAGGTTCAGTTTCCTAGAGTAAAAGTCCTCCAGTCTCCTGTCTGAGGACTCTCTTGCTAGTGTTTTGGAGTTAGAAGGTGAAAATGAGAAGGGCCTCTCGCATTTCAGTGTACATATTATCATTTAATCTTTCTGTTCTTAGTCCCGTACTCATGTCCCCAATCCATATCCTTTACACTGATAACTTTGAATTTGAATTGTACTTTTGAATTCTACCTTCATGGTACAATTTATCCAGTTTATCACCTCTTTCTTGAAGGGGTGGGGTGGGATATCAGCTTGACTGAGGATGGGGAAAGGATCCTGAACAGATTTCCTGACAATCCCCATGTTTTCATAGATCCACTTCTGCATCTAATTATTAAGCCTTTCCAGGATTTGGTGAGGACATATTTCCTGGTTTCTTATAAGTGAGTGTCCTCTGTTGGCATCTAGAATTGTTCTTTCTCTGCTAAGGTATTTACTATTTTTCCATCCATGTTGTCTTCATATGCTGTGGTTCAGGATTGTAGAAATCTAATTTTATTGAAGATGAGATTTATATTTTAGTTTCTTGTTTTCTTGTCATTTGGGGGTGATCTTTGAGAGGAAAAGAGTGGAGAGGTCTTTATTCCGCCATCTTGCAAATGGAAGTTTGACCTTAAATAAAAATTACAAAAGTATTGCTAAGTACAAGTACCATCCAAAAGGGATTACTGAATAGGAAATGCAGCTAATTCATTATAGATGTTATAAATCATAACAGTAAATACAATTTATTGACTTCAGTATGTCCTGGGTGCTATTCTAGATATTTTATATATAATATCTCAAGACAACCTTATAAGTTAAGTATTACCCACACTTTATAAATAAGGAAAATGAACTTTAAAAGTTAATTTGTCCCAGCTCATACAAGTAGTAAGTGGTAAGAATTGAAATTTGAATCCAGGTTATATAACTCCATGATTTTTAACCTTTATGTTGTCCTATACATTTGCCTGATTACTAATAGATATTGTTATAGTCCTTGAGAATACTTTATTTATTTATTTATTAAAGATTTATTTATTTATTTATCCCCCCCTTGCTGCTTGTGTTTTACTGTGTCCATTCGCTGTGTGTTTCTTCCGTGTGTGCTTATCTCCCCCTTCCTGTGAGGTCCTGTTGCATCAGCCCACCGCGCCGCGCAGCCGGCCTGCTCTCACAAGGAGGCCCCTGGAAGCGAACCTGGGGCCTCCCGCATGGCAAACGGGGGCTCCATCGATCGAGCCACACCCGCTTCCTGCTGTGAGGTCTTGCTGCATCAGCCCACAGCGCTGTGCGGGCCTGCCGGCCTGCCCTCACAAGGATGCCCCGGGAAGCGAACCCGGGGCCTCCCATATGGTAAACGGGAGCTCTATCCATTGAGCCACACCCGCTTCCCTTGAGAATACTTTAGTAAGGTAAAAATTATAAACTTTACCACTCCAGACTTTCTGGCACTGCTAACTGACTTGTAAAACTCACCTCCCCTCCATAGATAATACACGAGAAAATAAAACCTGCTCTGTCCAATTTTTAGGTACCATAAATTATCTATATTCACACAATTGTGCTTTTATTTTATGTACTTGTAAAAATGTTTGTGATTTCTGATGGTTGGCATGAGAGCTACCTTCTGGGAACTGTCTTATTTCTAAAGAGTTAGTGACTATAAAGTTTTTCCTATTAGAAAAAGGACACAATAAATAATTCTGATAAACTGGAGTAAAGCAGAAGTTTTATAGTGATAGGCTGCAATTATGTGTATCCTAATTTTTGCTATAGGGGTTATAGATTGTTTAATGATTAAGCACATGGAAACTTAAGCAACTTGAGTGTCATTGAGGAAAGAATCAGTAGAGAAATATTTATGTGTGATATTGTGTGTAATTCAGAAGAAATTGAAATTTGATTATTAGGTCTCCTAAGGGTTTTCACTTATTTGGAAAGGAGATGCTTAACTTTATGCATTTGCTTTTGTGTAGTTTTCTTCTTATTTGTTTGTATTTGTGTCAAAATACAGAGTAGCAGTAGTAGGAAAAAATTGAATTTCCCTTCTCTCTTCACCAAACAAGTTTTTTGCAAAGGAAAGAAGGTCACTTTTGGAGGGTCCTCCTTTGTTCTTTTTTTTTGTATAATCTCGCTTCAGGGAGGGGCCCTATGCAGTCTCTCATACTCTTTTTATTTATTTATATGCTTTAATGAAAATCACTGTGTATATTCTTTTTACAATATAACCTGTGTAGATTTTTTTAAAACTGTGGATCATGTAGTGGATTGTGAAATAAATTTACTAAGTCCTGTATAGCATTTAAAATGAAGTAGAATAATATGAAATTTGTTAGTAAATATCAGAGTGTATCACATATGGAAAGAATAAGTATTGCTTTATAAAATTTGTATTTGTATGTGTGTGCAAATACTTGTACACAATCTAAATATATTTCTTGCTATATTTTGTGTAAAGAGAAGCTTGAAAGCTGAATATAATAATATTAAAATAACATCAGATCCCTGACTCTGCCGAGTTTAAAATCTACTTTATTTCTTTTTCACTTTGCAGAAAGAAAAATGATCTTAAATGTTTTAATTAATATTTTGATTAATAAGCTACCTAAACCATCAACACCATTCAACAGTAAGGCAAAATAATGAAAATTAAAAATAAGTTTGTAAGAATATTCTATAGTATTCTACCTTTTCTAAAATGTAGTTTGTTTTCCCCTGTATTTTCACTATTTTCCTTACGTTTTCTTTGCTTTGAGATGTTACAATCTGCTTTCTTATTCCTTACCATATTCAATATATGCTTTAATTATAATAATTTAGAATCACATATTTAAAGACTATGCTTCCTCAAAGCTAATATTTGTATCAGTATATGCTTCATTATGAAAGTAACACACTGTAGGGGAAACCTTCAGGACCTTCTACTTGAAAATGGATTCTTAGAAATGACACCAAAAGCATGAACAACAAAATAAAAAAATAGATAAATTAGTCTTCATCAAAATTAAAAACTTTTGAGCATCAAAAAGGACATTATTGGAGTGGATTGTGGGAAGATGATGAAGTAGGGAGTTCCAGGACTCAGTTCTTCCACCAAAACAACTATTAAACAGTCAGGAACTGTCTGAAACAATTATTTTGAAACTCCTGAGCAGAAGAACATTGAACAATATCTGAGGAAGAACAAGGAGGAAGAAACTGATAAATTATAGTAAACAACAATAAAATATTCTCTTCATGTGGCAGCTACCAGCACTTATCCCGCTACTCTTGCAGCAGGCCACTGTGGAGTCCAGCCACTGTCTGCTGGTGACAGAAAGGGACATAAAAATCCTCTTCCCCAAGAACAGGGGTGGGCACAGCTGATCACTGATCATAGCTTTTGATTAGCAAATTCAGACTACTGGGGGCCTGGCTCTGAGGGCAGATAGTGTTTCTACCTGACCGAGACAAAGGCAGCAGCAGCCATTGTTTCACTCTACTCCTGTGGGGCAGTGGCAGTGGAGACTTAAAGATGCTGTACTTCATCAGGGCAGTAGGGGACAGTTAGCTGAGGAGCTGCATTTGCTGGGTAGGCCAGGAGAGCTCAGCTTTGGGGAGCTGTAGAAGCAGC
Organism: Cabassous unicinctus; assembly: GCA_029593785.1. Lineage (NCBI taxonomy): Eukaryota > Metazoa > Chordata > Mammalia > Cingulata > Chlamyphoridae > Cabassous > Cabassous unicinctus. Next base: position 6,488 of record JAQZBX010049838.1, read on the forward strand.
TCTTAGTACCCTTCCTGAGCCCCTCCCCAGGGTACTTTGGAGCTGGTCTGCACACCTTTTGTGACTCCCTGGCACTATTTTGGATGTGAAATAATGACTTGGGAAAGTCCTCTCTGTTATGCCCTCATCCCAGAATTTGCCTTCCAGGCAAAAGCAACTTGAAATCACAAAAGAAGTGTAAAAGAACTACAGAGGTGGACAGTGTGGGACAAAGGCCAGGAGAAGGAGGTCTGTCTCCTAGGAAAGAAAGGGGATAACCAAACTCCTGTAAACAACTAAATAGTAAAAAACAAAAGGAAGGACAAGACAGAGGCCTAGAAAGACAGAGAAAAACCTGCACACTGCATTCATCTTGGGCAGAGCTTCCTGATAGGAGGGCTGAGGCTCAATAGAATCTGTCTTTTCAAAAGCTGGTTACAAAACCAGCAAACAGACATCTCAGAGAATAAGTAAGTTATATTGGAATCAAAACCAGTATGATTGTTATATATTTAGGATGTTAAATTTTAATCCCATGGTAACCACAAAGAAAATAGATGGAAAATATATCCAGATAGAAATGAGAAACCACTCAATATAGTTCAACACAAAAAAATCAAATAAATATAAAAGTAGGTATTAAAGGAAATGAGGGACCAAAGAAGTATAAGACTTAAATGGGCTAAATAGCAAAATGACAGAAGAAAGTCCTATATTATCAGTAGTGACTATAAATGTAAATGGATTAAACTCTCCATTCAAAAAGCAGAGATTGGCAGTATGGATAAAATAGAATGACCAAACTATATGCTGTTAGAAAGAAACTCACTTTAAATTCAAAGGTACAAATAAGTTGAGGGTGAAAGGATGTAAAAAATATACCATGCATGTAGTAACCAAAAGTGAACTTAGGTGGCTATAATAATATTGGATAAAATAGACTTAAAGTCAAAAACAGTTACAAAGGACAAAGATGGTCATTATGTACTGATAAAGGGGACAATTCAACAGGAAGATGTAAAATTATAAATATATATACAACTAACAACAGAGCCCCAAAATATTTGAAGCAAGTACTAACATATATGAAGGGAGAAATTGATGGTTCTATATTAATAGTAGGAGACTTTAATACACCACTCTCAATTAAGGATAGAACATCTAGTCAAAAGATCAATAAGGAAGTACAAGACCTGAATGATATTCCAAATCAACTAGCTTTAACAGATGTGTGCAGAGAATACGTCACCCAACAAAAACAGAATACACATTCTTCTCCAATGCACATGGCTCATTCTCCAGGTTAGACATATGTTAGTTCATGAAACAAGGCTCAGTAAATTTAAAAATTTTGAAATCATATAAAGTATATACTCTGACCACAATGGAATGAAGCTTGAAATCAATAACAGAGGGAGAAAAGGAAAGCTCACAAATATGTAGAAATTAAACAAGATCTTCTCAAACAACCAAAAGGTTAAAGAGGAAATCAGAAGCGAAATTAGGAAATAGTTTAAGGTAAATGAAAATGAAAATACAACATATTAGAACTTATGGGATGCAGCAGAGGCTGTGCTGAGAGGAAAATCCATAGCTATAGATGCTTACCTTAAAAATAAGAAAACTCTCAAATCAGAGACCTAACCTCAAAACTGGAAGAACTAGAATAAAGAAGAGAAAACTAAACCCAAGGTGAACAGATAGAATGAAACAACAAAGATTAGAGTGGCGATAAATGAAATAGAAAAACAAAAAACAATAGAATTAACAAACCCAAAAGTTGGTTCCTTAAAAATATCAATAAAATTGACAAATCTTTAGCTAGACTGACAAAGAAAAAAAATGATACAAATAACTATAATCAGAAATGAAAAGGGTCATTACTACTGACCCTTCTGAAATATAAAGACTATAAGAGGATACTTTGGACAACTGTATACCGATAAATTAGATAAACTAGATGAAGTGGACAAATTCTTAGAAACACAGAAACTGCCAACATTGACTCAAGAAGAAATAGAGATCTCAATAAATCAATAACCAGTTAAGAGAATGAATCACTCATCAAAAATCTCCCAACAAAGAAAGCGCAGGACAAAATGGCTACATAGGGGGAATTCTACCAAACATTCCAGTAAGACTTAACTCCAATTCTGCTCAAACTATCCAAAAAAATTGAAGAGGAGATAACGCTTCCGAATTCATTCTATGAGGCTAACATTATCCTCATACCAAAGCCAGATGAAGATACCAGAAGAAAAGAAAACCACAGACCAATATCTTTTATGAATATAGATACAAAAATCCTCAATAAAATACTAGCAAATCAAATCCAGCAACATATTAAAATAATTATACACCACAATCAAGTGGGATTTATCCCTGGTATACAAGTTTGGTTCAATATATGAAAATCAAATAATATACTATACCACATTAACAGAATGAAGGGCAAAAAAACACATCATCATCTCAATTGATGCAGAAAAGGCATTTGACAAAATCTAGCACCCTTTATTGATTAAAACACTTAGTACACCGGGAAAACAAGAACCCTCCTCAAAATGATATAGGATATATATGAAAAACCTACAGCTAACGTTATACTTGATGAAAGATTAAAAACCTTCCCTTTAAGTTCAGGAACAAGACAAGGATGTCCACTGCCACCACTGTTAATCAACATTGTCCAGGAGGTTCTTGCCAGAGCAATTAGGCAAGAAAAAGAAATAAAAGGCATCCAAATTTGAAAGAAAGAAGTAAAACTTTACCTATTTGCAGATGATATGATCCTATATATAGAAAATCCTGAAAAATCCACAGTAACACTCCTAGAGCTAAAAATGAATTCAGCAAAGTGGTGGGGTATAAGAGCAACACCCAAAAATCAGTGATATTTCTATACATCAGCAATGAACAATTGGAAGAAGAAATCAAGAAAAGAATTCCATTCACAGCAGCAACTAAAAGAATCAAATATCTAGGAATAAATCTAACCAAGGATGTAAAGGAATTGTACACAGAAAACTACAAAACATTGGTAAAAGAAATCAAAGAACACCTAAATAAATGGAAGGAACTTGGGTGTTCATGGATTGGAAGACTAATTTTAAGATGTCAATCCTACCCAGAGCAATTTATACATTCAGTGCAATCCCAACCAAAATTCCACAACCTTCCCTGCAGGAATGGAAAAGTCAATTGTCAAATTTATATGGAATGTTAAGGAGCTCCGAATAGCTCAAGCCATCTTGAAAAGAAGAATGAAGTTGGAAGACTCATACTTCTTGATCTTAAAACTTTGTACAAAGCCACAGTAATCAAAAGAGCCTGGTATTGGCACAAAGGCAGACACATAGACTAATGGAACAAAACTGAGAGCTCAGATGTCAACTTTCACATATATGGCCAACTGATTTCTGACAAGGTGGTAAAGACTGCTCAATTGGGAAAGAACAGCTTCTTGAACAAATGGTACTGGGAAAACTGGATCTCCATTTGCAAAGGAAAAGGAGGACCACTACCTCACACCATATACAAAAATTAACTCAAAATGAATCAATGACATTAATATAAGAGCCAGAACTATCAAAGTCCTAGAAAGAAACATAGGGAAGCATCTTCTGGACATTGTGCTAGGCAATGATTTCTTAGACTTTACATCCTAAGCAGAAGCAACAAAAGAAAAAATAGATAAATAGGATCTCATCAAAAGTAAAAACTTTTGCTACTCAAAGGACTTTATCTTGAAAGTAAAATGACAACCTATACAATGGGAGAAAATATTTGGAAACCACATATCCAATTTAGGTTTAATATCCAGAAATCCTTCAACTTAACAACAAAAAGACAAACAATTTAATTTAAAAATGGGCAAACAACTTGAATAAACATCTCTCTAAAGAAGATATACAGGGAAGCGGATGTGGCTCAAGCGATTGAGCTCCTGCCTACCACATGGGAGGTCCCTGGTTCGGTTCCCGGTGCCTCCTAAAGAAGACAGCAAGCTGGTGCGATGGGCAGGTGTGGCAAGCTGAGCAACAAAAGACACAAGAAGAAAAAAACATAATGAGAGACATAACAAAGGAAGGAACGGAGGTGGCTCAAGCGATTAGGTGCCTCCCTCCCACATCAGAGGTCCCGGGTTTAGTTTCCAGTCCCTCCTAAAGAAACAAGGAAGATGAACAGTCACAGCAAATGCAAACAACGAGGGGGTGGGGAGAAATAAATAAAATAAATCTGAAAATATAAATATATATGTATATACAAACGGACAGAAAGCACATGTAAAGATGCTCAACAACATCATTAGCCGTCAGAGAAATGCAAATCAAAACCACATGAGATACCATTTCACACCCATTAGAATAGCTGCTATTAAAAAAGTGGAAAATAACAAGTAGTGGAGAAGATCTGGAAAAATAGGAACCTTAATTCATTGCTGGTGGCAATGTAAAATGGTGCACTTGCTGTGGAAGACAGTTTGGCCATCGCTCAGAAAGCTAAGTGTTGAACTACGATATGGCCTGGCAATCCCACTACTAGGTATATACCAAAACGAATTGAAAGCAGGAACTTGAACAGATATTTGCACACCAATGTTCATAGCAGCATTATTCATAGTGGCATTATTCATAATTGCCAAAAGATGTCCATCAATCAATGAATGGATAAATAAAATGTGCTATATGCATACAATGGAGTATAATTCACTTGTAAAAAGGAATGAAGTCCTGACATGTGACAACATGCATGAACCTTGAGTACATCATGTTGAGTGAAATAAGCCAAGCATAAAAGGACTTATATTGTATGATATCACTGATTTGAAACAATTAGAATAGGCAAACTCATAGAGTAATAAACTAGAATACAGGTTATCAGGGGATGAGGTAGGGATAGGAAATGAGTAGTTAAGGCTTAAAATGTGCAGGGTCCTATTTGGAATGATGAAATTGTTTACGAAATGGATGGTGATGCTAGTAGCACAACATTGTGAATGCAATTAGCAGCACTGAAATATATATCTGAATATGATTAAAAGGGGGAATGTTAAATTGTATATATGGTAACAAAATAAAATTTTTAAAAATCCATGGAACTACACTACACAAAGAGGGGGGAACCCTAATTTAAACCATGGAGTTTAATTAATAGTACAATTATAAAAGTATGCTATCATCAATTGCAACTAATGTTCCACACCAATGCAACTTGTTCTTGGGGTTGTGTATGGGAGTCCTGTATTTTATACATGATTATTCTTTAAAAAGGTAAAAAAAAAAAAAAAAAAAAGGGCATTATCAGGAAAGTGGAAAGAAAACCTACTCAGTGGGAGAAAATATTTGGAACCATATATCTGATAAAGTTTTGATATTCAGAATATATAAAGAACTCCTACAACTCAACATCAAAAAGCAATCAACCCAATTGAAAAATGGGCAGATGACTTGAATAGACATTTCTCCAAAGAAGTTATACAAATGGCCAATAAGCAAATGAAAAGATGCTCAACATCATTGGTCATTAGGGAATGTAAATCAAAACCACAATGAGATAGCACTTCACATCCAATGACAGAGCTATTATTAAAACAACAACAACAGCAACAGAAAATAACAAATGTTGACAAGGATATGGAGAAATTGGAACCCTAGTGCTTTGCTGGTGAGACTGTAAAATGGTGTGGCCACTCTGGAAAACAGTTTGGTGGCTCCTCAAAAAGCTAAACATAGAATCACCATGATAGATATAAACCTCAAAGAATTGAAAGCAAAGACTCAAACAGATACTTGTACACCAATGTTCCTAAGCAACATTTTTCACAATAGCTAAAAGGTTGAAGCAATTCAAGTGTCCTTCAATGGATGAATGGATAAACAAAATATGTTATATACATACAATGGAATATTTCTCATCTGTAAAAAGGAATGAAGTTCTTATAGGTACTACAACATGGATGAACTATAAACATCAGAGCGAAAAAGCACTAAAAGGATCTAGTGTACCTAAAAATAGTAGGTAGACTGGTAAGGGCAAATGGTTCTCTAAAACTAAATCAGCGTGTGACTAAGAGTCCACAGTAGGTTTCTATTTTTTAAAGTTTTCCTTTCTACAACTACTTGTCTTCTATTTTTCTTGGCCTCATCTTAACAACTACCACCTAAATGTTCTTGAAATGTTTTGCAGTCTATGAAAGACCTGAGCATGTAGCAAAAACACCTTTGAGGGGAAATAATGAAATTAAAGTGGACTTTTACAAAAATTTTATAGAAACTCAACTTTCACTTTTCTTGAGGTATCTTAAATTGCATTTATTTTTGAATTGACTTCTAAAGACAAAGCCCATTGATACGTTTCAAAAGCCTTTTAACTCAGAATCCTTTCTATCTTATCCCTAAGTCTGCAGAATATGGGTATTAAGTCCTAAAATAGCTTCTCCCCCAACTTAAACATCTGTTCTCTATTTTTCGTGTATTTACAGATTTATATAAAGAAATTACAACTCTTGATAAGATCAGGAATGATAAGATGCCTGTAAATGAACTGAGTTCCGGACTCTTAAGTACAGGAGTTCCATTAAGCCAGAAGGCATTCCAGGAGATCCTGAGACAAGCATCTATTGATGGTGTGAATCCTTTCTGAAAGAGCAATCTAAGTTGAGCTTAATGAAATCCTAGTTTTACTGTGTACTTGGAACATCTGTTATGTATTTGTACATTTTAGATAGAGTAATTCTTAAAAATACATTGAGAGCATAGACATATTGAGAACTGATTAAAATTCATTTTTTTCTCCTAGAAGTATTTTTAAGAGCGACCCTCTATGTATCTAGCATCAAATCTATAAAATATATATCAAAATTTAATTATTAAAGCTAAATAAATTAATAAAATTAGAATTTCATTCTTGTTTCGAGGGGACAGATTTTGGGTAAAACTATTTTAAATTATTTTTTCCAGCTAATTTTCATAAATTACAAATTTTTCCATCCCCCACTCACTGCCATGGTTATTTAATAAATATTAGCCTTGATACTTTACCACTTCATAATTATTATAATTTACTTTTTAGAAAATAGTGAAGTAAGTCTCAAACAAATTTTGGAAACTTTGAACACAAAGAAGCCAGTTCCTGTATTTGAAGGTGGGTCAGTCAATAAGATAATTTAGATATTTGTCATATTTTTCATTGCCTTTTATTATTATTTTTGAACAGTGTTATGGTATATAATTGTTATATAAAAACTGTACATATTTGAAGTTCACAGTTTTATAATGTTTGGCATATGCACACACCCACAAATTGTCAAAACAATTTAGATCATGAACTTCCCCCAAAAGTTCCTTATTCCTCTTTGTTATCCCTCTCTCCTGACTTTCTTTCTCTTCCTCTCTCCTTCCCCAGGCAATAACTGGTCTGTTCTCTGTCACTATTATTAATTTGTATTTCCCAAAATTTTATATAATTGAAATCATACAGTATATACTTTTTTATTTTCTGGCTTTTATCACTTAGCATAATTATTTCCAGATTCATCCATTTGTAACATGTATTAATAGTTCATTACTTTTTATTGTTGAGTAGTATTCCATTGTGTAGATATAGCACAGTTTATTCACCTGGTGATATTTGTTAGGTTGTTTCCAGTTTTCTGGCTATTATAAATAAAGATGCTGTGAACATTCATGTACAAGTCTTTGTGTGGACATATGTTTTCATTTCACTATGCCAATTTAGAAAAAGCCACAATAGATAAATACTGTGTTTTCTAATTTTTCTTGCTGTATTGTTACACTCACTGCCTTCTGCATTAATATGGCCTTTTATTATTGTTGTTTCAACAAACATATTATTGACTAGACATAAAATTTACTCCATGTATATGTTTTAGAAGAAATATTCTGTTTTTTTTAATGTACTTATAACCCAATAATTTAAAATCATTGTTAGTTTCAAGGAAAACAGTATAACTGTTTATAAATAAAAGTAGTTTATCAGTTTTTAAATATTTTAAGCCTTTTCCATTCTAAAAGACCAATACAAATTCTTAGGAATAACCCTACCCTTGTGCATGTTAGTTGTAATACTTTTTGTTCTAAGTAAGGACTATTTTATATAGGTTTGATGAAAATATGGAATGTTGTTCTGGCTAGTCCAAAAGAAGATAATCAAAGGCCAAACAAGGATAGGTTAGCTATGATATATTTTTAAAGGCATTTGATATGATTGGAGGACAGAGAGGTGTGCAAAAAGGGAGGAATAAGGAACAGAACCAAATGAGGCAAAGAGAGGTTGATGAGCCATGGGAGAAGGAAATAAAGAGGCTAAGGTCAGATTGTAAAAGTAGAAGTGGATTAGCTGTCCAATGAGTTTTTAGTTGAAGGACTTCCCTTTCCTCTTCCCATTTTTTTCCCATTTCCTTTTCTTTCCCTTCTCTTCCCTTAACTTTTCTTTAATTTCATTTCAATTGAAGAGTAAAGAATGATCTTAGATGTCAGGAGTCTTTGAGATAGTGGGAGGATTTAGAATAGTTTCAACCAGTGTTTGAGGCTTGTGTCTGAAACCTCCTGGAAAGGACCTGGTTTATTGAAGAATTAGGTGTGGAGATAGAGAGACCTATTTAGCTTGTTGGAAAATAAGACTTATCTAATAAGCTAGTTCTTTACTTCTTTTGATTATGTGTAAATCACCTCTTTTTAAAAACTAATCTAATATTCTCCTAGATAAAGTAAAGTTTATGGTCAAACTGTGACCTTGAATATATGATGATTTGTATAACTCATTGATAAAGCAGCTAGGCATGGCTGTCATCCTAAGGACACAGTTTAGAGGAGAAAACTCTTAGAGGTTTAGATAAGACCAAGGAGAATTGTAAAGTGCTTTAGCTTGAAAGAACCTCTAGCATATTTATTTTCTTCACAGAAAAACTCTTGCATCCATTCCCTGTCACCTGGAAACCCTTTAGTTCACATATTATCTACAGGTTTTGTGGCATTTGACCCTTTTAAATAAGTATCTTTTAGGTTAAATGTGAAAGACTATTTCTGTCTTTAGCACAATATAATCTGGGAACCCTTGATACTTCCAAACTTGTTGGCTTCCCTCAATTAGGAATGAGGGAGGTTCTTTAATAAAAGAGTAAAAGCTGTAAGGAATAATAATAAATAATGAATGGAGCAGCAAAATATGTAAATAGAAGAAAATTCAGAACTACTTATGTTTTTATACCCTGAAATTGGGCAGTTTCATTTAGACAGAGATGAGCCCTGAAGTCCCTATCACTGGTACAAAATTAAATATTTCCCAAGAGGATGCAATAATGGCTGTATTTTAATTTTTAAAAATGATAATTTTACCCAGTCAACTTAATTTTTTGATATTGAGACAAAATAACTGATTGATTCAGGGAAATACCTTGAATAAAAGAATTTTTGTCTTGTTTTATTAATTTTGCAATCATAGAGATAGTGTTAATTGAGATATGCATTTTGACAACAGTCTAGAATTTTAGGTTTGCTATTATTCAGAAGTTTAGAGCATAAAAACATTATATACAAAGATTATTAAATAACTTACAGAGATTCCCATTTGCTTTCAGATATAGACACTGACCTCAATAACGTCAACTTGATGAACTCTAACAGAATTCCAGTTAATGACCTGAAAGGTGCTTTTGATGACCTCAGTATTTCTTTAAAGCCTGAAGAACACCAGATGATAGAGAAAATGCTTGATTTTGATGGTACATATCAGTTTGTTTTCTTAATCAAGTGACAATTTTTAAAAACATAATTGACTTTATCAAATTCAAATGGTACCATGTCTTGGGGACTCTATTCCCCTTCCCTATCCTCCTTTCCTCACCCTCCTTTGACCCCCAACAATTTTGTCTTTATTATCCCAGGGGAAAAGGACTCTAACAGAGCCAGTCTATTGAGATATAAATTTATCTTGATAGAACATCTTTGAGTAAATGAAGTGTGTTTTAAGGGTTTAAGTTTGGAGGTGGAGTGGGGAGAAGGGGAGTAGATTGATGGAATTGATGGAATAAGCCCTTACTTTGTAGCCCCATCAAATATCTTGTGTTGATTCTGTCAGAGTATGTTTGCTTTGAGCACCTACTATGTAAATCAGGAAAGGTGAAGTATTTTTCTGAGAAGGTTGTGCTCAAGTGAAACTGCTGTTAATCAGGAAGAGGCTAATGGAGGACTTTCTCCCTTTCTGCCTGAGATGTGTATTTTAATCACCTTTCTATATCTTGAGATGTGTATTTTAATCACCTTTCTATATCTATGGCATGAGGTTGATTGAATGTGAATTCTAGGAGCTTTCAGGGTAAAGGGAATAGATAATATTCAAAATTTGACAGTCATTATGTGCTTGATTATTAATTTAAAATCAATTTTAAAAGTGTTTTCTTTTTAACATTATTAAATGGGTTTTGGCATTGCTTCATCAGTCTAAAGGGCCACTGCAATGCACACTTTCAGGGGCACAATGTCATCTGTGAACAGCAGTCCTTGGTGTTGTGCAGTCCATGCCCTGCATGGCTGTATGTAGTAACCTTGATCTTGAATGCCAGTTGTATGTAATATTTAATGTATTCAAAGAAGTATAAAGTATACATATTCAGGAAATTTTTGCTCTAAACAACAAAAAGGTATAATAACAATATAGGAAATAAAAGTTAAGTGAATCATGCAATGTTACATGGTATTTCTTGAATAATTGCAGGAAACCGTGATGATAGAGTTCTATGAGTTTAGAGCAGAGCTATTTTCATTCATTCAGTGGAAGTTTATTGAGCACCTATTGATTGCTGGAAACTAAATATATAAATATAAAAGGAACAATTTCTCAAGAACTTACAGTTTCTTGATATGACAGATAAATAATGAGAACACCAAATGTTAAATACTATGAAAGAAGTAAACACAGGGTGTTATGGGATCATATACAATAGGTACTGTATTAGTCAGCCAAAGGGGTGCTAATGTGAAATACCAAAAATGGGTTGGTCTTTATAAAGGGTATTTATTTGGGGTAGAAGTCCACAGTTACCAGGCCATAAAGCATAAGTTTCTTCCCTCACCAGAGTCCATTGTCACGTGTTGGAGCAAGACAGCTGCCGACATTTGCCCAGGGTTCAGGCTTCTTGGCTTCCTCTCTTCCCGGGGCTGCATTTCTCTCCAGGCTTAGCTCCTGTTTCCTCCACAAGGTCAGCTGTAGGTGATCAGGCGAACGGTTCACTTCTCTTCTCCTGGGGCTTCCAACATCAAAGCTGCTTCTCAAAGACTGCTTCAACTCTGTTCTTTGCCTTGCCTTTCATATTCAATTCCCCACCCACCAGGGGGTGGGGCTCAACGCCCTACTGACTGACATGGCCCAGTCAACGCCCTAACCATAATTCAATCATGCCCAGATTAACAGATCAGATTACAGGCGTGATCCAATTTTTGGAATTCATAATTACATCAAATTCCCCAACGGTTACAGGTACCTAACCCACCCAGAATTGGATAAGGTGGCCCTGGAGGAGATGACATTGGAGTTGAATTTTGAAATGTGAATATGAATTAGCTAGAAATTAGGGGTGCAGAGAAGGGAACCTGAAGGGGTTAGGAGGTAATACTCAGTATGTGCAAAGTGTAGAAGAAGGAAGGTTCATGGAGAAGTCAGTGAACTCCAAGTAGTCCAGAAGGACTTAATGATAGTGAATCTCAAAATGATTTACATCAGAATAACCCAGGAAATTTAAAAATAGCCATTTTCTTTGATCTCATTCCACATCAGAATATCTGCATTGGGGCTAAGGTGCAAATATGTGTATGTGTTTATTTTTTTCAGCCAACTCTGAAGTTCATATTTCTGTGAACCAAAGTTTGGCCATTGACTTGATGGTGCATAGTAGGAAAGAAAATAAGACTGGCCATATAGTGAAGACAAGATCAAGATGGATTTTTTCCCTAAGCAAAAGAGTTTGAACTTTATCCTGAAGTCTCTAGGGAGTCATTGACAAATTCAAAGTTGAAAAATGACATGATGAATTTTTCATTTTAGAATGGACATTCTGGCAGCATTGTTAAGAAAGGATTGAATGAGGGCAAACTTGGGAACTGGGAACCATTTTAGAAATATGCAATATAGGTTAAAAATTATGAGTGTTGGAATGGAAAGAAGGGGATAGATACAGATACAGATATAGATATAGATGTAGATAGACATGGCTCACATGGTTCTGTGTTCTGAGAAGTCCTTTTACTAATGAAAATTTCTTAAATATGAAATTTGTATAGAAAGAACTATACTTAATGAATGGAAGTAATATATTTCCTGTCAGCAATCATTTGTTTAGAGGTTACATTTTCTTTGAGTTGAAACTACAAGCAGAAGGACTATACAATGAACGCTGATGCATCACTGAGATCATTAATAATACTAGGAAATAGGGGAAAAAATAAAAAGGGCTAATAAAAGGAAAAGGAACTTAGAGAAATGAAAAGGGAGTATATGATAGAAAATGATAAAATATAATAAAAATTACCTTAAACGTCATGTTTTAGGTTGCCCTCTTTCAGAATAAATTTGTTTCCAAAGATTCATCTGGGAAATTCAGGGGGAACATTTTAGTACTTTAGATCTAAACTTATATTTATAGGAATGCTTTGGCAGTCTGTCCTCTGGTTCAACAGGTATTATTGAGTTCCCACTATGTTTTATATATTGTGCCAGACAACGAGAATACAGAAATTAAAGAGACATGATTTGGGTCTCCCAAGAGATTATAATCTAGTAGAAAGAGTAACTCTGACTTACCCCTGTCAGGTGCCCAGAAGACAGAATGGAGACTTTTCAGAGGACTCCAGAGAACTGTTATGGCAGGGCTGGCTCCTAAGTTGCCACTACCACCATGTACATCCAGTACCTATCAAGAAGGCCTGGAATGCAACATTCTGTAACTTTTTTCCCAATGTGTTTTCCTTCCTTTCTTCTTTTTTAAAAAAGCACTTGTCTGTGCCTTGTGAACACAATCAAGTCATTATCAAAGATCAGCTTCTATGAAGAAAAGCATTTCTATAGAACTTAGACAGCTACATGATTCCCTGCCAGTACACAGCTCAAAGCAGGAAAGGAAGATATTTACAAATTACAAGTTTTTTTCTTTTGTTTTGTTTTTACAATGCTAAAATGATTATTTAGAATCAACCTTATAAAGAAAAGAAGACCTTTATGCATAGGGACATGGTACACTGTTTTTTAAAAGAAATGACAAACTCTTTAACTTGCAAACAGAACCAAAAAATAACCACTAATGTTGGAAGTATGAAAAAAAAAAAAACAAAGAAAAAC
>JAQZBX010049839.1:0-19817 GCA_029593785.1 Cabassous unicinctus
CCCGAAAATGTCCAGTGGCCATCGTCTCCACCTCACTGTTACAATTTCTTCCATTGCTTGAATCACAATATACGACAGAACACCACCAAGTCCATTCTAATCCATAGCTCTTCCCCCAATCCTGGGGGTTTTGGGATAAGACCAACCCATTTTTGGTATTTCACATTAGCACCCCTTTGGATGACCAATATACCTCCTTACCTTGGAACAGTTCTCAACTTTCCTGGGAACAAGTAAAACCCCACTTACAAGGGGCTTTTCCCTCCCATCTACAGAAAGAAGTGCTTGCTCTCCAGCAATGTCTGGAACATCAACTATCTCAAATACAGCTTCTTGCTCAGCAAAATATGTTTCAAACACTCAATAATAATCTACAATTGTTAAATCCATTTAATTGGTTTCATGGCCTAAACATAAGAATCTGGTAATGTCTCTTATTGGAATAATCATGCTTCTTGTTTTATTATTAATTAATTCATCAAGCCCTCTCTCAAGCTCATCATGCTGAACAAAAATTCATCACTTTAGCCACTGTCTCATCTCTCTCTTCCACATCCAAAGATCAAGAACTAAAATACAACAAGAAAGAAGACTTAGGAGCCCTTTGGTAAAAACACCTTTAAATTAGTTTTTCACAAATATTATTAAACTAGGTGCTTAATGTTAGTAAACTCTCTGCTAAGCTCTGCTAGCTAACAAAATTTTATTTTATCCATGCTTGTAACACATCATTTTTCCTAGAGTAAACTTTTAAGCCTTATGTCTCCCAGCTTTACCTCTAAGTATCCTTTCTTTCCTTCTCACTTGCTTTTCTAGTTTTACCATATTCTGGGGGTATCCTAGACAAGTCCTATAATTGGAATTGCTTGTTTCTCCTTAAGCTGTATAAGCCTTCTAGGTGCTGGTAAACCTGGGTTTTCTGAAACTTCTAATCTGAGAAGGGGCCCCACCAGTAAGCATGGGAATCCATAGGCACATGATGGGTGTGGAGGCCATGGAAACATTGGCAGTCTCACATCACCCTGTTTGGCCCCTGGAGGATGGCTGATTAGCCAGAGATGGGTAAGATTCCTCAGGGAAGGAACAACCTAAGACAGGCACAGTCACAGGGGAGCCATCAGGAGAGAATTTGAGGGCCTACAGAGGCAGGACATTAACCCTCACCCCTCCCAAGAGAGGTCAACTTCCCCCATGGCTACTTTATTTCCCATGCACAGTCCAGTTCAGAACCCAAGTAACTGTCAGCAACCTGGTCTTACTACCACCAATCATCAAATTAAAAACAGATATTTATAAAAGCTGTGCCAGGATACATTTCCCCTTTCCTTTTCTTCTTCTTTCTTAAACAAAAAAGGGGGAGATGTGGGAATGCTTTAGTTAAATTATCTTTGAAACAGTTAACACCTGCTTTGCTTTGCTGCACAAGCAAAATACTACTGCTTGAGAAATAGCTGCTGTTATCAGTTCCTGCTGAAATCAATAAGAACTTTCTTCCTCTACACTGTTACTTAGTCAGAGCTTTCTGCTTCTCCAATATCTCCTGCACAGCCTGGAACATTCTGAGCACCTACACATACAGCATGTCCTTGAGCACACCTCGCATAGTGGCTGGACTGTATATATACTGGAACAGAACAATAAATGGGGCTACCCGCAAAGAATACTAAGCCTCAAATTGTTTTCATTTCGTTTCTGTGGCAGTTCTGCTGTTAGCATTTTAATTGGAACTGGAGTTGTAACTCAAAGTATTGAATTTAAACTTAGTTTATTGTTGGCTTTTTTTGTTTTACAGGAAGGAGAATGTGGGCTCGCTTGAATTGCCTAAGGAGATACTAAAAGAAAGCCTTAGTAAATTTTAAAACAAAGTGATAGTGATATAAGTGCTTATTAATTTTTAGTAACAAACTAACAATATTTGGGAATGTTGCATACTGTGGTGGTGTTATTTTAATTTATCATAATTTACTGTTATGCACTACCCCTGGCAGCCCCTATAGCTACAGAGCTGCTTCTTTAGCAGAGGTGGGAAAAATCAGATGAACATGAGTTTAACCATCCACGTCTTGATTTTTAGGCAGAGAGGTTGTTTTTGTGACACACAAACATTGTTAAATTTTTAGGGATTTTATACACGTTTTAAGTATTTATATGAACCTTTTATTTACACAGCTTTAATTAACAGAGGGTTAAAAAATAACCTTTAATTTTAAAGCAATTTTAAATACTTTCCATGTAGATTATAACATATTAAGTAAACTCACCTATTTTATTACTTTACTTTTTTCAAGGTGAAAGAACAAATCTTTTGCAATAGTTAGAAATAAAAAGCTACTTTTCAGGATGTAACTTTGAGGAAACAGATTTGAACATTAGGTTGTGTTCTTTTTAAGTGATAAGACTTGTTTCTTCAAGGAAATGATAAGGTTAAAGTACAAGAATTTATTTTGATAAAATAGACTTTCTTTTTTATACTGATTACTCAGGAGAAAAACACTATAAACTTTTAAAACAGACTAATTACTTGAGAAATTCTAAGAATGAAAAATTTTAACTTTGCATCAGTATACTACTTGATGCTAAAGCTTTTAAAACTTTATAGATAGAGCCATCAAATTTTATATAACTTTGATCACAAAATTTTTTTCAAACATTTTGCATTTTCTGTATTCATTCAGCTTTTGCTCCATGTTTTATTCTTTTTAATAACTAGTTATTTTATCTTTGGACAAAATTATTTTCTTTTTCTTTAATAATAAAAACACATTCTATACACCTTCTATACTTAAATTACCAAACTGATTTGGAAACTGTTTCCAAGCAAACCTTTTACAACATACAATTGCTATCAACACTAAACAAACTTGTCAGAATAATGATTTAATTTGGTTATAAATAATTTTATTATTTCAAATTAATATCTATCTTTATTTATTAATATAAGCACTTATTTAATTTTTGGTCATTTGAAGAGAGCTCTTATAATAATTTTCATTTATTGATTTACTATTACCATCCAAAGGTATCAAAACATACACTGACACTGAACAAACAAAAACACAAAATGAGTTACAACACACCAACAGAAACAAAAAGTTTACTAATTTGACCATAATTCTTAAAATTTTATCAATTCAATCCCTGTTTGATAAAGGCTTATTGGAAATTCTGCATTATTTTATTAATTTGGCCATACAGGTCCACTTAGAATCAGCATAGAAACAAAACAGAGAAAACTAATGTTGCTACATTTTCCTACTCTTCCAGTGGTTTAATTCTATTAGCCCCCATCAGCCCACAGCCTTATCATCATGTAGGCAGTAGGAGGTTTGCAGAGTTGCTGCTAGAATGTTTGCCTTATCTTAGTTAACTCTTTTGCA
The DNA here is from genome assembly GCA_029593785.1 of Cabassous unicinctus. Taxonomy (NCBI): domain Eukaryota; kingdom Metazoa; phylum Chordata; class Mammalia; order Cingulata; family Chlamyphoridae; genus Cabassous; species Cabassous unicinctus. The sequence continues at coordinate 3,378 of JAQZBX010049839.1, forward strand.
GAATGTTTTCTTACAAGCATGATTACATTGATAACGGCTTTATTCAGCACTGCTGCATGCTGAGTGCAGCCTTTTTGATATTTTAGTTGCCAAATGCTAAATTGAGCTGTGGTAACAATAGTTTTTACAGGAACTTTCCAATCCCAGGGCCACATTTGATAGCCATTAGCAATAGAGTCTAAAATACCCTTAGTAAAGAAATTGTGAACTTTGTTTTCATTAATACTTCTCTGTAGCTCTTTAAAGATGGTATAGGGAAGTGATTCATGCTGTGGCTGTTCGTTTTGGAGAGTTACAGGAAAGGCATGACATTCTCCTAGCTCTATGGCTTCTTTAAAGCATTTTTTATAGCTGTCCGGGGTTCTTGATTTTAAAAAAGATTGGGGGAGGTGGAGGTGGAGAAGGTGCTTCTTCCTTTTCAGGGGATACAGGGTTTTTAACTGGGAGCTCCTCTGGGGGAACCATGGGATGAGACATAAATTTAAATAAAGATGTAAAGAACTTATATACAGAAAACTACACAATACCGTTAAAGGAAACCAAAGAAGACTTAAATAAATGAAAGGATGTTCCCTGTTCATGGGTAGGAAGACTAAACATCATTAAGATGTCAATCCTACCCAAACTAATCTAGAGATTTAATGCAATCCCAATAAAAATCAACACAGCATTTTTTAATGACTTGGAAAAACTAGCTACAAAATTTATTTGGAAGGGTAAGAGGCCCTGAATAGCAAAAGACATATTGAAAAAGAAAAAAATGAAATTGCAGGTATAACATTACCTGACTTCAAAACATGCTACAAAGCTACAGTGGTCAAAACTGCATGGTATTGGCACAAGGATAGACATACTGACCAATGAAACTGAATTGAGAGTTCTGATATAGATTCTCACATATACAGTCATCTGATATTTGACAAGGCCAACAAACTGACTCAACTGGGGGAGAATGGCCTCTTCAACAAATTGTTCTTGGAAAACTGGATATCCATATCCAAAAGAATGAGAGAGGAACACCATCTCACACCTTATACAAAAATCAACTCAAGATGGATCAAAGATCTAAATATAAGAGGCAAGACCATAAAGACCTTGGAAGATAATGTAGGGAAGCATCTACAGGATCCTGTAATAGGAAATGGTTTTATTAACTTCACACCCAAAGCACAAGCAGCAAAAGAAAAAATAAATAAATGGCATGTCCTCAAATTTAAAAACATTTGCACTTCAAAGGACCTTACCAAGAAAGTAAAAAGGCAGCCTACCCAATGGGAGAAAATATTTGGCTACAATATATCTGATCAGAGCATAATATCCAGCATATATAAAGAAATCTTACACCTCAAAAAGAAAAAGAAAAACAACCCATTTAAAAAAAGGGCAAGTGATCTTAGAAGACACTTCTTCAAAGAAGAAATACAAATGGCTAAAAAGCACATGAAAAGATGCTCAACATCACTAGCTATTAGGGAAATGCAAATCAAAATTACAATGAGATACCATCTTACACCCATTAAACTGGTGGATATTAAAAAAACAGAGGAATGTAAATCTTGGAAAGGATGTGGAGGAATGGGAACCCTCATCCACTGGTCCAGCCATTGTGGAGGACATTTTGGCAGTTCCTCAAAAAAGTAACTATAGAATTGCCATATGACCCACAATTCCACTGCTGGGTATATACCAAGAAAAATTGAAAGAAAAGACATGAACAGATATATGCACACCAATGTTCATAGCGGCATTATTCATTATTGCCAACAGTTGGAATCAACCCAAATGCCCATGAAGAGATGAATAGATAAACACAATATAGTACACATATACAATGGAATATTACTCAGCTGTAAGAAGGAATACAGTTCTAACACATGGGATAACATGGATGAACCTTGAGGACCTTATGTTGAGTGAGGCAAGCCAGGCATTGAAGGATGAACAGTAAATGACCTCACTGATATGAATTATGTAAATTGAGCAGACCCAGAGAGCTATTGTCTGGAAGATAGGTTTACAGGAAGTAGAAAGGGAGAAGAAGTTTGTGAGCCAATACCCATACAGATGTAATCTATGGTAAGATGAAAGTGTGTAGCTGCATACTGATGGGATATGACATAAAGGTAGTGATATATTGGTTTGGGTAGTGCAGGTTTGACAGATGGGTAGATTGGGGAGGGTGGGTTGGAAGATCCAGGGAACTGTGGTGAGGGTTGGGAGAGGGGTCAGGTGAACACTGGGGATTTGCAGGTATGTATGTGGTTGAAAGTACAAAGTTGGGAATACTCTTTTAGCAATATGACAAGGAAGGGTTACTGGTTTAGGGTGTTTGATGTGGTCATTCAGGACAGGGCTCACTGGAGTAGGCTTCTAGGGAGAGTGTCAGTGAGCATTTTGTCATAATGTGCTATATCAGTGGGTGGAACCCTACATAATGAGCAGGAAGAAGTTGGACTCCCATACTTAGGAAGACTGATTTGTTCACAAATAGAGAGGCGGGAGTCTCTTGAGAGCATGGGCAGTTCCTAATATGGAAGGACTAACCAGTGTGTCAAGATCTCAGTGTTGTTACATGTGTCTATGAATCTTGTCATCCAAGGAATGAAGCCAGAGGGTTAACATGGACCCTGAGGGATGAGGGAGAAAGGAATAGAATAGATTGAACAGGGGTATTTAGTAAGCAATGGAAGTGTTCTACATGATCTTACAATGATGGACACAGGCCATGTTAAATATCATCAAAATTTATAAAAGTGTATGGTCTGAAATGTAAACCATAATGTAAACCATTGACCATGTTTAGTAGCTATGTTTCTATGTGTATATCAGTTATAAGAAAGGTACTATTCACATATAAAAAGGTATTAATACAGGAAGGAGGAAAAGGGTAGGATGTTGGGTATATGAAAGTGCCCTGTATTCTGTATGTGAACTTACTGTGACCTAAAACTTCTTTAAGAACAAAATGAAAAATAGTAAGACACTGGGGAATAAATAGAAGAAAATGCCACTGAAGAGAGAGGACACCAGATATTACAATGATGAAAGGAAAAATTTCAAATTTTTAAAAAATATTTTTCATTATTTTTTAATATTCCAATCTTTTAATTTTATTTTACTTTTAGTATTTTTTAAATTTTCATGTATTGTATTTCTTATGTTCAAACTTATTATTATTTCATTTTCCTTAATTGTATTTGGCTACTTTAATGGCTTCATTTTTGAAGAAGCTTTGGATCACAGAAGGGTTAAAACTGGGGCAGGGGAATATCATTGATGTGGGGTGTCAATGATGGAGGATACATGGGAGGAATTCACCTGAGCATACATATAAGGTATATAAAAATGTTCAAATGTTCACGGTACATTGTCACAGTGGATGAAGACTCACACAATAACCAAGAGAAGATTGAATTCCCATCTTGGAGACCTCTGCCACATTCTCTAATGGAGCAGCAACATTCAACCAAGTGCAAGGGTAATCACTGGTGAAGGAGAATGATCCACTGGTGGGCTCTTGATACTGATGACCATGTTTATGAGCCTTTAATCTTGACATTGAAACTTAGTCTGTTGTTGTGGGGTGCCTAAGAGTTGCTTCTTGAGAACCTCCTTGTTGCTCAATTGTGGCCTCTTTCTATGTCAATCTCAGCATATAAATGCATTAATTTCCCCCGATCATGGGACATGACTCCGGGGGATGAGCCTCACTGTCACTGTATTAGTCAGCCAAAGGGGTGCTAATGTGAAATACCAAAAATGTGTTGGTCTTTATAAAGGGTATTTATTTGGGGTAGAAGTCCACAGATACCAGGCCATAAAGAATTAAGTTTCTTCTCACCAAAGTTCATTGCCACGTGATGGAGCAAGACAGCTGCCGGTGTTTGCCAGGGTTCAGGCTTCTGAGGTTCCTCTCTTCCCGGGGTTGTGTTTCTCTCTGGGCTTAGCTCCTGTTTCTTCCAAAAGGTCGGCTGTAGACTATCAGGCAAAAGGCTCACTTCTCTTCTCCTGGGGCCTTCTCTCCAATATCAAAACTGCTTCAACTCTGTTCTTGCCAAGCCTTTTATATTTGATTCCCCACCCACCAAGGGGTGGGGCTCAACACCCTACTAACGTGGCCCAGTCAACACCCTAATCATAACTTAGTCATGCCCAGATTAACAGATCAGTTTACAAGCATGATCCAATTATAGTTTTGGAATTCATAATTACATCAAATTCCCAGACTGCTACAGTCACCAAGAGATTACTACCAAGCACCAACTAGCAATGCAACTGGAAAAAGACCTCAAATAAAAGGGGAAAAAAGTAAAGACAAATGATTGTATATGGCTAAGAGACCTTAAAATGAGTCGGGAGGTCATCCCAGAGGTAACGCTTATGAACATCTCAGCAGGAGCTCATAGACTGCCAAAGTGGATACTACCCCAAATAATGGGGTTTCTGAGTGCTCTGGAAACACCCAGGTCCTAGGTCAGGTCAGATAGCTCTAGAGTTTGGTGCCTTGACACTGGGCCCTACTTTGGAGTTTGTGCTCCTGAGAGTGACAGATTTGGACTCAATTATGTCTTCCCTGCACATGACTCATCTGTCCCGTCTATTTAAACCTATATTTGGTGCTGGAATTTGTAGGTGTACATCTGAGGGACAGAAGTCTTTGGGTTGTCCATGTGCCAGCTGGGCCCAGAACTTCAGCAGAGTTGCAACACCTACTCTACAGCTCATTGGACTCACCCAGCACAACTAACATGGAGATGATGATGGACAACTACTATCCCAAAGAACAGAGAGAGTCTGCCACTGCAAGCAAGATAGTCCTACCCATCTTCCCCATGGGATAAAAGCCCCCTTTCAATTAGAGGTTGGGTGGACATCACCATCTCAGAATCCTCAGGTTTGGGGAAAGAATTATGGGCTAGATTGTACTTACTGGTATTCATTATACACATAATGTGATTCTAGCAATGGGAGGAATTACAACATTGATGTGGAATCAGTGGCCACTGGAGGTTCTGGGGCAGGGAGAGGGAAAATCAGTTGTAATACAGGGGATTTTTGGGACTTGGGAATCATCCAGAATATCACTTCAATGACAGATATAGGCCATTTTATATCATCACGTAGCATACAAAACTGTGTGGGAGAGAGTGTAGACTACAATGTTAACTATGATTCATGCTTAATGGCAAAGCCCCCAGATGCATTTATCAATTGCAGTGAATTGCCAAACTAATGAAGGATGTTTATGTGAGAGGGTGTGATAGTTGCAGGGAGTGGGGCATATAGGAATCTCTCTAATTTTTGGGTAACATTTATGTAATCTAAATATCTTTTAAAATTTATTTAAAAAAATATTACAACTAACTATAAAAAAATAATAATAAAAGAAAAAACAAAATTGCTTTAAAATACTTGGCTACTAATTCAACTTTAGGTTCATCTTGAAATTTATTTCTTTAACTTTTTTTTAACAAATCAGTTTTATTGATCAAATTTATAATGCATAAATCCATGCAAAGGGTATGCTCAATGGCATTCAGTATAATTACATAGTTGTGCATTAAACACTTCAATCATTTTTAGAGCATTTTCATTATTCCACTAAAAATAATAATGAAAAAAAATCATCACCTCTCAATCTCTCTGTGTTTCCCCTGCCATACATAGCTGCTACTCTGTTTCCATCTCTCTAGCATATTTCTATTTATATTTAGTAAAAGCTGTCTTATATATGCAATATCACCCATATTCATATTTTACACATGGTTTCACTCTTATACAGTCCCATGTTACATTTTTCAGCTTTCCTTCTAGTAATATAAATGACCTTAGAATTTCCCTTTCAACCGCTGACATACGTATATAATATCTCTGCTATTTACAAACACTGTGATGTTCTTTTATCATTTCTATTTTTTTCCAAATAATTTTTTACCAATTCTGCACAGATTCATCCTCATCTTTCCATCTCTACTCTCATTTTAATTTCTGCTATCTTATATTTTAATATTTAACTCCATGAGTTCATAAAAGTGCAATTATACAGTATTTGTGCTATTGTGTCTGACTTGCTTCACTCAACGTAATGTCCTTCAGGTTCATCCGTGTTGTAATATGCTTCACTAATTCATTTCTTCTTACTGCTGCATAATATAACATTGTATGTATAAACCACAATTTGTTTGTCCATTCATCAGTTGATGGACACCTGAGTTGTCTCCAACTTTTGGCAATTATGAATAACACCACTATGAACATCGGTGTAGAGATGCCTAATCATGTCATGACTCTCATTTCTTTTGATTATACACCTAGTAATGGTATTGCCAGGTGTCATGGCAAGTCTATATTCAGCTTCCTTAGGAACTGCCAAACAGTCCTCCACAGTGACTGTACCATTCTACATTCTTGCTATCAGTGATTAAGTGTTCCTATCTCTACACATCTTCTCTAACATTTACAGTTTTCTGACTTCTTAATAGTTACCAGTCAGGTGTGAAATTATATCTCATTGTAGTTTAGATTTGCATTTCCCTAATCACTAGTGTTTTTGAAGATTTATTAATGTGTTTCCTCACCATTTGTATTTCTTCTTTGGACAAGTGACTTTTCAAGTCTTTTGCCCATTTTTTAATTTGGTAATTTGTCTTTTTATTGCTGAGTTGTATGGTTTCTTTGTATATCATAAATATTAAACCCTTATTGAATATGTGATTGCCAAATATTTTCTCCCCTTGTGTTGGCCACCTTTTCACGATTTTGACAAAGTCCTTTGAGGTGCAAAAGTGTTTACTTTTGAAAACGTCCCATTTATCTGTTTTTCTTCTGTTGCTCATGCTTTGGGTATTAGGTTTAAGGAACTGTCACCTATCACAAGATCTTGAAGATGTTTTCCTACATTGTCTTCTAGGAGTTCTATTATTGTCACTTTTATATTTAGGTTCTTGATCCTTTTTGAGTTAATTTTTATGTAAGGTGTGAGATAGGGGTCCTCTTTCTTTGTTTCTTTTGGATAAGGCTACTCAGCTCTCCCAGCACCATTTGTTGAGTAGATTGTTCTGGCCCAGCTAGGAGGCCTTGATAGCCTTGTTAAAAATCACTTGACTGACAATATGAGAGTCTATTTCTAAGTTGTTGATTCTGTTCCATTGGTCAATGTGTCTGTCTTTATGCCAGTACCATGCTTTCTTTTCATTGTTTTTTTTTTTTTTTTAAACCACTGTAACTAAGTAATATGCTTGAAAGTTGGGAAATGAGAGTCCTGAAATTTCATTATTTTTAAAGACAGTTTTGCAACTTGAGGTCACTTAACCTTCCAAATAAATTTGATAATTGGATTTCCATTTCTGCAAAAAAGACTGTGGGATATTTATTTGGATTGTTTGGAATCTGTAAATCAGTTTGGGTAGAGTTGACATCTTAATGATATTTAATCTTCTAATCCATTGCCATGGAATGTCCATCCACTTATTTAATTCTACTGCACTTTCTTTTAGCAATGTTTTGTAGTTTTCTGAATACCTGTCCTTTATCTTTGGTTTACTTTATTTGATTCTTTTAGTTGCTATTATTAATGAAATTTTTTACTGATTTCCTCATCAGATTTCACATCAGTAATGTACAGAAACACTATTGACTTTTTTGCATATTAATCTTATACCCCACCACTTTGCTGAAACCCTCTATTAGTTCTAGTAGCTTTGTTGTGAATTATTCAGAATTTTCTAGATATAAGATCATATCATCAGTGAATAGTGAAATCTTACTTCTTTTCCTATTTGGGTGCCTTTTATTTTTTATCTAACATAATTGCTGATACTAGAAATTCTAGTATAATGTTGAATAACAGTGGTAACAGTGGGCATCTTTGTCTTGTTCCTGATCTCAGCAGGAAAGTTTTCAGTCTTTCATCTTTGAGTACAATGCTAGCTGTAGTTTTTTCTTATATGCACGTTACCATATTGAGAAACCTTCCTTTTTCTCCTATCATTTTTATCAAGAATGGATGCTGGATTTCATCAAACACCTTTTCTGCATCAATGGAGATGATCATGTGATTTTTCTTCTTCAGTTTATTAATGTGGTGTATTATACTAATTGGTTTTTTGTGTTGAACCACCCTTGCATACTTGAGATAAAACCAGACTGATCGTGGGGTATAATTCTTTTAATGCACAATTGGATTTGGTTAGCAAGTAATTCGTTTAGGACTTTTGCATCTATATTCACTAGAGAAATTTTTCTGTAGTTTCTTTTTCTGGCTTTGGCACTTGGGTGATATTAGCTTCAGAGAATGAGTAGGGCAATATTCTCTCCTATTCAATATATTGGTAGAATCTATGTAAGATTTTTATTATGTCTTTGAATGATAGGTAGAATTCGCCTGTAAATTCATCTGGTCCTTGGCTTTTCATTTTTTTATTTCTGTTTCAATCTCATTTCCTTTTATTGGTTTGTTCAGGTCTTCTATTTCTTCTAGGTTCAGTGTATGTTGCTCGTGTGTTTATAGGGTTTTGTCTATTTTGTCTATGTTGTTTAATTTGTTGGAATATAATTGATCATAGTGTCCTCTAATGATCTCTTTTAATTTACTGGGGTCATTGTTAATGCCCCATCTCATTTTTAGTTTTATCTATTTGCATCTCTTCCCTTTTTTCTTTTGTCAGTCTATCTAAGGTTTTTTAATTTTCTTTATCTTCTCAAAAACCAACTTTTAGTTTTGCTGATTCTTTTTTTATGTTTTGTTTTTGTTGTTTTGTTCTCAATTTCATTAATTTCTGTTCTACTCTTTATTATTTCTTTGGGATTAGTTTGCTGTTCCAAGTGAGCAATTATGTCTTTGGTTTTAGCTCTTTCTATTTTTTATATTATATGGTTTATTTAATAATTATTTAATAATTATTGACTGATTTTTCTTATTATTTACTTTTATTAAATAAATTGTTAAATAAATTATTAATTTGAAAATTATTTTTTTATTTTTAAAAATGCTTTGTATTACAAAAATGATATATATAAAATATAGGAGATACCCATATGCCCCTCACCCTCCCCTCCCACACTTTCCCATATTAACAACATCTTTCATTAGCATGGTACATTTGTTACAATTGATGAACACATATTGAAGCATTGCTACTAACTGTGGTCTATAGTTTACATTATACTTTACATTATCTCCCACACAATTTTATAGGTTATGACAAAATATATAATGGCCCATATCTATCATTGTAGTGTCATGTAGGACAATTCCAATGTCCCCAAAATTACATCTCGTCTTCCTTCTTCCTACCTTCTGAAGCTCTGATGAATACTACCTTTATATCAATCATAAAAGTTTTTCCATTGCTAGAATAATAAGTCTATTTTTGTCCATTGTTGATTCCCCAATCTTGAAGATTTAGGATGGTGATGTCCACTGTTTCTAATTTAGAAAGGATTTATATTGCATTGGGCAGATGAATGTAATTATCTTGCTTGCAGTTGCAGACATTCTCTGTTCCTTGGGATGGGAGTTGTCCATCTTCATCTCTTTGTTAGTTGTCCTGGATGAGTCCAATGAACCGGAAAGTAGGTGTTGCAACTTGGCTGAAATTCAGGGTTCAACTGGCACATGACCAGAGCAAAGATTTAAGTCTCTAGGACATATGTTTAACAAGTATAGTGCTTTTTATAAGTTCAATTAAAATAGGCAGAAGAGCCATGTGTAGGAAACTATAAATGAGTCTAACTCTGTTACACTGGGGACAATGAATTCCAAAGGTCCACTGACAGTATACCAAATTCCTGACCTTGTCTGCCTTCCTTATAGTGTCTAGATGTCTCTGGAGCCCTCAGGAACCTGACTCAATGAGGCACTGTTTACTATGTAGGTCAATGAGATCCTGTTGAGACATGCATAAGTGTAACCTCTGGATTGACCTCCCAACTCACTTGGAAATCTCTTAGCCATAGAAACTCATTTTTATTTAATATTTCCCCATTTTGGTCAAGGTTTTTTTTCTGGATGCACTGCAAATTGGCACTTGGTAATAATTGCTCAGTGACAAGGAGGCTCATCCTCAGGAGTCATGTCCCATGCTGGGGGAAAGTTAGTGTATTTACATGCTAAGTTTGGCTTAGAGAAAATCCACATTTGAACAAAAATGAGGCTTTCAGGAGGTAACTCTTAGCTAATATATAATATTGGCAGAGTTTCAATTTTATCAGTAAAGGCTCATAAATATAATCATCAATATCAAGGGCCTGGCATAATGGTCTGTCTTCCTTCATTAGGCACTGTCCTTGTATTTGGGCATTTCTTGACATTCTATTAGAGAATGTAGCAAAATTACCCAGGATGGGGATTTATTATTGTTTTGGGTATTGTATGTGTTCCCACCCACTGAAACAATGCCCTACTAACACTTGAACATATTCATATGCCTTATAGGCATGCCCCAGGTGCACCCCTCCCCACACATCCCCACATCACAGACATCCAGCACCACTGATCCTCCCCTGCCACAGTTGTGACTCTTCTGTGATCCCAAACCTCTCCAAAAATGAAGCCAACAAAATAACCAAATAAAATTAATAAGAAAATGAAATAATGGTTTTAGAAATAACAAATGAAATTTTAAATATTTTGAAACAATATAAAATTTTTTTGCACATTGTGTCTTTCATCACTGTAAGATCTGTTGTCTTGTAGGTACAGTGACAATTTCTTCTGTATAGTACCCCAGTGTCTCATTTTTTTCATTTTCAAAGAAGCTTTAGGTTACAGAAACATCACACAGAAAATATAGGGGATTCCCATATACCCAACATCCCCCCTCCTTTTCAGCTTTCTCCTATTAATAACATTTTACATGCTGATGTTACATTAATTACAATTGATGTACAAATATTGAAGGATTGTTACTAACCATGGTCAATGGTTTACATTATGGTTTACATTTTACACCATACAATTTTATGTTTTGATGAAATTTAAAATGGCCTATATCTGTTATTTTAAGATCATGCAGGAGAATTCTGATGCTTTAAAAGTGACCTATGTTCCATCTATTCTATTCTTTCCTCCTTCTCCCCTTGGAACCTATGGTAACCAATAAGTTTCAATTTTTAAAGAATAAGATTCATAGTTACTTGCAATAATATTGAGGTCTTGACATATTGTTCTGCTTTCTTTTGTTAGGCATTACTTGATTTTCTTCAGGGATTCTTTTCCTTCTAATTGGGAATGTAGCAGGACTCTCCAGGATGGGAGTTTAATATTTTCTTTTTATTGTATGAGATAAACACACTGAGATAACACACTATGACAAGATGAACACTGACATATTACATAGAAGCATGCCCTTGATCCACCCTATGACACATATCTCCTCACACCTGACACCCTACAACAGGAACTCTTCCCTGCCCTATTGCCAAAAGAACATTCCAGACATTGTAGTTTTAACCACAGACTTGCAAATCCCCAGAACTCATCTGCTTCTTCCTCCAACTCTCCCCCCAGTTCCATGGATAGTCTAACCCAACCTCCCCACCCTACACCCCTCACAGACCAGCACCACGAAACCCAGTCACAACCCTGCAGCACTGTCCTGCCAATCCACTGCCCTACCACACCCTTCAACTTTATCAAACATTTTGCCCTTATGGTCATCAGCTCACCACCCTCTACTTCCTTTCTATCTCTTGTAAACCTGTCTTCCCAACTCTAGCTCTGTGGGTCTGCTCAATTTGTTTAATTCACATGAGTGAAATCACGTAATATTCGACCTTCCATGCTTGGCTTACTTCACTCAACATAAGGTCTTCAAGATTTGTCTATATTATCCAGTGTTAATACTGCATTCTTTCTTACAGCTGAGTAACATTCCATTGTATGTAAATACCACAGTTTGCTTATCCATTCAACTGTTGATGGCCATTTGGGTTACTTCCAACTTTTTGCATTAGTGAATAATGTTACTATGAACATTGGTGTGCATATATTGTGATGTAAGCATTGAGGGCTATAAATTTCTCTCTCAGTGCTATCTTTGTTGTATCCCATATGTTTTGATAAGTTGTGCTCTAATTTTCATCATCTCTAGATAGCTACTAATTTCTCTTGCTATTTCTTATTTGAGCCATTGATATTTGAGTATATTGTTTAATCTCCATATATTCGTGATTTTTCTCTTTTTCTCCTTGTTTTTGATTTACAGCTTCATTCCACTATGTTAAGAGAAATTGTGTAATTTCAATTTTTTAAATGTATTGAGATGTGTCTTTTGTTTCAACATATTTTCTATCCTGGAGAATGTTCCATAAGAATGTACATCCTGCTGTTTTGGGGTGTTATGCTCTATAAATGTCCATTAGGTCTACTTCATATAGCATGTTATTCAAGCATTTTGTTTATTTATACTCTGCCCAGATATTCTATCCAATGCTGAGATATTGTATGGAAATCTCCAAATATTATTGTAGAGACAACTATTTCTTCCTTCAGTTTTGCTAGTTTGTGCCTCATGTGTCTTGAGACACCAAAATTAGATGCATAAATATTTATTATAGTTATTTCTTCTTGGTGAATTGCTCCATTTATTCATATATAATGATATTTTCCACCTCTTATTACAATTTTGCATTTAAAAATGATTTTGTCCAGTATTACTGTCACTACTCCAGATATTGTTGGTTACTACTTGTGTGGAATATATTTTTACAACCTTCCAATTTCAACCTGATTGTGTCCTTACATCTGAATTGAGTCTCTTGTAGACAACACATAGATGGCTTATTTTTAAAATTCATTCTGTCAGTCTATTCCTTTGGATTGGTGATTTCAATCCATTAACGTTCAATGTTTTTACTGTAAATGCATGACTTATTTCATCCATTTTATCCTTTGGCCTTCCATTGTCATATTTTGCTATAATCTGGCTTTTTACCCTTTAAATTACCCTTATGAATAATTTTCATTTCTACACTCTTCTCCAAGTCCCTTGCCCTTGTTTTTTTCCTTTCAGGGTGTAGTACTCTCTTTAGTATCTCTTGTAAATCTGGTATTTTTGGTAACATATTCTTTCAGTTCTTGTTTGTCTGGGAGGACTTTAAACGCACCATCATTTTTGTAGGACAGTTTTACCAGATAAAGAATTCTTGGCTGGAATTTTTTTCTTTTACAATACTTTAAATACATCATACCACTTTCTTTTTGTCCTCATGGGTTCTGATAAGAGATTGGCACTTAGTCCTAATTGAGTTCCCTTTGTATGTGAGGTATTGCATCTCTCTTTAAGAACACACTTTATCACTGATATTTTTTGTTCTGAATAGTAGGTGTAAAGGGGGTAGGTCTATTTGGATTTATTCTATTTAGGATCTGTAGTATTTCTTGGATATTGATATTTATGTCTTTCATAAGGGTTAGGAAGTTTTGATCATAATTTCCTCAAATATTTTTTCTGCCCCCTTTCCATTCTGTTCTTCTTCTGAAACAACTATAATTCAAAAGCTTGTGCATTTCACGTTATCATTTGATTCCCTGAGACCCTGTTCCATGTTTTCCATTTGTTTCTGTTTCTGTTCTTTTCAAATTTTGATGCTTTGTCTTCCAACTCACTAATTTTCTCCTTCCTCAATTCAAATCTGCTGTTATATTCCTCTAATATATTTTTAACATCATCCATTGTGTCTTTCATTCCCATAATCTCTGTTACTTTTCTTTACAGGCTTTCAAATTGTTCATATGCTCAACCAGTGTCTTCTTAATATCCTTTTTCTCTTTAACCATATTTACCTTCAACTTCTTGAATTGATTTAGGAGATTTGTGTGGACATCATTGAAAGTTGACTTAAAATATTGTGTCTCATCAGGATTTTTTATTTTATCCTTTGGTGGGCCATATCTTCCTGTTTTTGAGTATGGTTTGTAATTTTTTGCTAGTCTAGGCATCTGACTATGTTGGTGAATTTACTCTAACAGATAATTTCTCTCTCTTACCTAGTAGTTTTGTTTCACTGCTTTTCTTCTATTTCTGTTCAACTTATTCTATATCTTTAAGACTGTCCAGCTTAAATGATGAAAATAGAACTGGGACCTACTAATAGGGCATAGAACAGATTCAAGTGTGCCTGAACATGAAAGTCTCCAAACAGTTTTCTAACTTATTGTAGTTTCCCAGCCTACCAGCAGATGTTACTCTTTTGCAAACCTTTTCTCAGAAGTGTTTCTTTCAACCTCCACTCCCTAGTGATTCTAATATGGCTAGAGCCAAGAATCAAAATGGGCTCCACTGGTCAAACTCACTGAAGAGAAACCACTTTCTGCCTTCCACTGCACCTGCTTTCCTCCTAGGGTGAAATATGTTTGTTCTTCTCTCAGTTGCCTGCAGTGAGCCATGGATTTTACTCAGACTGTTTGCCTTGAGTGTGGGGGATTGGTGTCATTCCCAGGTTTGGGGTCTATTACCTTATTGTTTTCCTTCAGCATCTCTGTCTTTCTGTCACTTTCCCTCCTGGAATATGCATAGGACTCTCTTGACCTGCAGATCCCCAAAGAAGCTCCCTTGAACAGCTTTTGCCCTTCTTCCATCGTTTTTGTAAGAGTTGAGCTGTGCTGCCCTACTCTGATGCCATCTTCCTGGAAGTCTCTACATCATTTTATTTTAATAAAAATTGTGTAAGAAGGATATCTTGGATATTGTATTTTAACTCAATCTAGTAATCTGCATATTTTTAGAGGAATGCATTCTGCATAATAAGTATAAAATGATAATTTCCTCTAATTTATATCTAATGTGAATTTCATTATATTATATTATCCTTTTTTATTTAAATATTTTATTTGTATCAATGTTACAAGTTACCCCATTAAAAATTAAAATAACAATAGAACTGCTTTCATCAATGGCTACTTTTTCTCCCCCCACACACACCTAATTTTGTTCATTACTCAATCTTGAGAAGTTTGGACTATGTCTGCTCTGATTTCTTCAGTGTGAGAAGGGATATAGATATTATGGGGCAGAGGAATGGAATTGTTTTGTTTATAGTTGAAAATATTCCTTGTTTTTGGGGTGGGGCTGGTTTACTCTCATCATTCCCCCTTGAAATGTATATACTTTTTTCTTATGCCAGCTTTCTTATTTGTTGTCTTTAGTTATTTTTAGATAGTTGCTTTTTTACCCTCCTATCCCATTCTATATTTTGAAGGGCAACTGTCCTACCAAAATCATAATTTATTCTAAACTATGTTCTCCAATTACCCACTAAATGCTTAACTTCATTTTTCAATGGACCTCTAATTTCTTTATATTAACATGAGTGACTTTGAAACTACATGACATGAAAGTATCAATTTCATTCCATTTATTTTATTTTCATCCAATAATTTGGAATCCTGAAATACTTCTTGATTTAACATTAGTTAAGAAAATAATCTTGTTTTTTCATACTGATATCAAAATATAGTGAAGGTAGCTAAATAGATAATAAACTCAAGGAATATACATGGTTAAGAGAAGCATTGCCTGCAGATCCAAGACTTAAGATTCTGAGCAAAAATAGCCATCATTATTTGGAAGCCTAATAATCAAATTAATTTTAAATTGAGTATTTTTAATCAGCATGTTCCAAAAGAAATGGTACCTGGCAAAATTCAGACATTAGGAGTTGAGCACATGATATGAAAGAAAGCAAGAGAATTTGGAGAATCAGACAGAAAGAATGATTGTAAAAGAGGCAAAGAAATGTGAGGTTCATTTCATAAAGTTTGTTATTATGGGGAACTACAGGGAAGGTGCAAAGAGAGGGGCTATAAAAGAGAATAGTAGGTACACCAGACTCTGAAAAGAGGAGCATACTGAGAAAAGTTGATATGGACATTGAAGAATTAATTTTTACAAATAAATTATATTTGTGTGGCATGTTTTTGCTCCTATGGACAGAAAAGCAGGCACATAATTTTAAAATAATAATCAGATAATAGTTTTTAATATAAGTAAAAATCTGTGCAAACCACTTGAAATTTTCTGTATGAAAATATTTATTCATCAGAATTGCCAAAAATAGCATATACAAATTAGAAAATGAATAAAAATAAATGAGGTGTGAAAGCTATGATTTTTCATATAATATTAAAAATTGAGCAAGCTATTTATTTATAACAATTATTATTTTTCATATGCTCACAAATAGGAATTTTGAGTTAGTCTTGATGTCACATAATCTTTTCAAATAATATTCTGTAAAACATTTAAAACATTGTGGGTGTTGTACCACACAGATGAGGAATGGTTGTGTGGGATGTTGTTGGAGGTGTGGGCGGTGGGGAACATGGGAATCCCTGTAATTTCTGAGTAATATTTAGGTAACCTAGGCACCTTAAAAAAAAAAAATATATATATATATATACATATATATATAACAAATAACATTTATGTAAACAAATGC